>JASDQU010244713.1:18620-29304 GCA_032191745.1 Picea mariana | reverse complement strand
CTGGGCCTAAGCTCGGTCCTACCCCTAATTCCTGACCCCTCTTCTTCATCATCTCCACAGGAAGAAGGTAATGCATCCCCAACTTGCGTGGGTTGTGTTTGAATCCAGTCCATGACATAACCTCCTTATCGAAGGCCTCCTCATCTAAGTAAAATGGCAGCATGCACGAGTGGAATTTCTCTCTGTTGGCATGCCTTAGCCACATGAATGTATGGTGGTGGTTCATGTTGAATTCAATGTTCCACGTGTTGCAGTTGATCAATTCCTGCGGAATGCACAACCTCTATTTTGCATCGAGCAATATGTTGTACCATTTGGAGAATGTCATGTTGTTGAAGGTGGTGTTCTCCGAGTCCGACCTTGAGCTCCAAGGCTCAAACCTCTTTTCCAATCACCCCTTATTTGCTGGCAATAGTGGTATTCCTATAGGTGGTGTCCATTTCAACATTACAAATGAGACTAGTAAGTATGTGTAGGTGAAATTGCCACCCTTCTCCTGTGCTTCCTCGCATGCCACCAGGAGTTCCTCCATTAAATAGTTTCACTAGTTGAAGACAATGCCATTGGCACAAAAATCTACCACTGATGGGGCATCTAGTGTACACTCTCCTTTGTATTAAGACTGCATGACCTTGCTAGAAATTATATAGAAACTGCTCTTGACCGTCTCGGGTAGTATGGGGTCGATCTTGGCTATTCACCTCCCCCCTCTGTGTATGAAACCGCTCATATAAACCGGGCTACCCATTCTTCTTTCCATGCTTGTTGAGACCTTGGAAACCTTTGAACACATCCTCACCCTCGATGGACAGTCCAGTAAGTTGGTGGATGTCCTCTATGTGAATTGGATATCTCCTATCCAACCACAAGCTTTTGTCGTGTACCCTGTTGATGAGAAACTTGGTACACCTTGAAACTTCCCCAGTGGTGCCGAAAAATGGTGAATCCCTGAGGTTCATAATTGTAGAGTCGAATAGATTGATGAACTCTAGCTTTGGCATGAACTGCATGCCTCCCAACTCATTTGGAGCGACACTCCAAAAGACATCGATGTTCATCTGTGGGAACATAAACTGGTCTATCAGATCAAGGTCGAGGAGATTGACCTGCTCAACCTTCCCTTTGAGATCGCCCATGATCTCGACCCGGGGATCACAAGGCTCATCTGGTACTGCATCCCTTGAAATGACACTTCTACTCCCTATAGATCTCGGCATGGTGAGTCTGAACTGTCAACAAATTCAACATCTAAACTGGGATTGGGGATCATGAAAGAGGGCCGAGGGAATTCACAGGCTTACTCGCAATTCAAAATTCACAAATCTCCAAGTTCTTGCTGGGAAAAAAATGTGTCCTACACCGATTTCTCAAATACTTATACTCAGGCTTAGCTGGAAAGTTCTACAATAATTGTTATTCATCATTAACCTTATAGACGTGACTTGGATATGAGTTTTCTTACGAAACTGGTTAACGGGGTAAATCTATTGGGTGATCTCGGCATTTATTGGGAAAGTTGGTCAGGGACGTGGCCGATTCCAAACCTTACCATTTAGCGGATGAGAATCTTGGCACAAATACCAGTAGCATCTTCACATATCATGGCTTTATGGTTTAACATAATTCAAACGGGTTACTATAGTGGTAATAAAGGCTATGCATGGGTTGGGTTTGTGTGGCACATGGACTCGGATTGCGTCCAGATTCGCTCTTCCTCCGACTACAAAGGGGTCCCCGTCATATTAATGATTTTCATTAATGGGTTAGTGACTCTTCTAATCCTACATTTTTGAGTAAGTAGTTCGACATCAAAACAACACTTAAATAGAAAAATGAACTACATGTCATGGCGAAACAATGCACTCTTTGACTTTATTAATTGAATTCACCAAAATTGCAAAAACACTCAAATATAAATACTATACATGCTCCTTTGGACTAGATCAATAGTCCTTTATCTTTGTTCTGAGACATATAGGGTTTCGAGTGAGAGCCATTCACCCATCCTAGCTATAGCATACCATCTAGTTGCATGATTCTGACTGCTCCAGAAGGTTGGATCTCTGCAACTGTAAATGATCACAACCAATGCATGCGCAACTTGCCTAGATGTTTCTAGTATCTAATGTTATAAGGTAGTACCTTGTCTCCTTGCACAAATTCTTTGGTATTAATGTGTCTGCCATGCCAAGATTTTTGCCTTGCTTTCTCAACTGACTGATGGAAGTCTGTTAAAAACATCGTCTCTTCAATTTCTTGCAACTCCATGAGCCTTTACGCAACTGATTCATCCTCTGACATGTGTGTAACCTGCGCAATATATAAACTTAGAGTAATGAATTATGCAGGTACCAGAGCCTCTTTCCCATAAACTAGCTAAAATGGAGTGTACTTGTGGAGTTTCATTGTGGTTGTACTGTAAGCCCATAAAACTATTGGGACTTTGTCATCCCAATCCTCCATGTTTGCGCAACAAACCTTCATTAATCCTCTCTCTAGAATCTTGTTAAATGATTCCACTGTTACATTGGCTTGCATATGGTAGGGGATACTCTTATGGTGTTGGATCAAGAACTATGTTGTAATCTTTTCTATTGTACTACTGATAAAATGACCACCCTGATCATTAGTTAGACTCCTAGGACATCCAAACCGAGTGATAATGTTTTCAAAAATGAACCTAGCAGTAGTATTGGTCAAATAATCCTGGAAAGTTGCTACCTCAAACCAATGGGTAAGGTAATCAATTGGAGTAATAATATACCTATCCTTTGAATGCTTAGTTTTAGGGTTGATCGAACCAATGAAGTCAACCACCCATTTCTCAAATTCTTGTAGAGCTCGAACTGGCTGAAGTGGAAATTTGTCTTCTCATGATGGCTTGCCCACTCTTTAACAAACATCGTAAGATCTAGCATGTGCCTTTTCATCCTTGAATAGCGTGGCCCACCATAGTCCATCTTGGAGGAATTTCTGCGTAGTGGTATTTCCTCCAACATGACCTCTCACAACTCCACTGTGACACTCCCAGAGTATGTCTTGTCTTTTGTGATCTAAGACACATCTTCGAAGGATACTATCTAGTCCCAACTTATACATTTTTCTTGCAATCAATTGATAGTATGCTTCTCTAACCACCATATGACATTTCTGAGTTGTAGAGTATGTTTCTGGGAGGGCCCCTGTACTTAAGAAGACTGTTATGTCTTCCAGGTATTCTGGTATGGCCTCAACCTGGAACAGGTATCCATCTGGGAGTTGATCATCAACTGCTCCGCCACTTTATCCTGACTCTAATATAGAAAAGTGATTATGCCCCACATTGCATCGTCCAGGTTTAATGATCACCTCGAATGAAAATTCCTAAAACAATGACAACCATCGACAAATTCTTCCTTCCAGAACCTGCTTATTAACTAGAAATTTTAATGCAGAATGATCAGTAAAGAACTTAAAATGAGATCCTAACAAATAATGTCTAAACTTCTACAGAGTGTAAATCATATCTAAACCTTCCCTTTCTGTGGTTGTATAGTTGTTCTCAGCATGCAACAAATTCATGCTATAAAAATAGATAGGATGATCCATGGCTCCATCTCCTAGTTGTGCCAAGATGAATCCCAAGGAAATACCTGATGCGTCTACGTGCACATAAAATTTGTTTTCCTAGTTTGGAAATATCAAAATAGGTGTTGTGCTGAGTTTTTCCTTCAGGATATCAAAATATTTGTCACACTCTGGGGTCCACTAGAACACTTCTTACTTCTTTAGTATATTTTCCAGAGGTGTAGTAATGTTTTCATATCTTCTGATAAACCTACGATAGTACCTTGTGTGCCGCAGCATGGAGCGTAACTTCTTAGCACTCGTAGGAGGAGGAATATTCACAATAACTGCAAACTTGGTTGGGTCTACTAGTACTCCTTCTCAGCATACTATGCAGCCTAAAAAATTTCCATGTGGCACACATAAGATACACTTCCTGAGGTTCAACAATATATACAATTATCTACATCTATCAAACATCTGATGTAGTAGCACTACGTGTTCCTTTAAAAGACTGTATATCGTCCAATCATCCATATAAACTTCTATAAACTTGTGAATAAATTCTTGGAAAGTTGTTATTACAATCCAGGAAAAAAATACAGGGGTTCTCTTTAGGCCGAATGGAATCACATTGTATGCAAATGACCCCCATTCTGTTACGAATGTGGTATTCTTTTTGTCGTCTTCTACAATCCTTACTTGGTGATACCTCAAAAATCCATCTGTAAATGGGTAAGATTATTTCCCCACAACCTGTTCTAGCACCTCATTAGTAAAGGGTTTTGGGAAAGGGTCATGCACATAGGAAGAGTTAAGGCTTCTATAGTCTACAAAGACCCTAATTTCCTTTGTTTCTTTCTTGCTGTGGATGACTATTGGGATAGCCCATTCTACTTCTTCTACTGCAAAAATGAGTCCAACTTCCAACATCTTGTCTATTTCCCTCTTAACCTTTTCTTTCACTCCAGAGTTAAGGCGATATGGTCTATGCCTTACAAGCTTTGATCCTGGTTTTAGTTCAATTTTCATCTCTCCCATAGCTCCTTTAATCCCTTTTAGCTCTAAAAATGTCTTTGGGAACAAGTCCTAATACGCTCGCAACAAGCTATGTATTTCTTGGCTAGTTTTCTCATCCCATTAATCTCCTCCCATAGTTATCTTAGGTTTCTCTGTAGTTCCTATATTGACTTTACGCAACTTTAGTGGATAGTTATAAGAACCATCAGTCTAGCTGGGTATAATGTTCTAGATTTCTCTTCTTCCTTTTGTTTCCTCAATGGCTAGGTTTCTCAATTCTTCTAAATCATCTGGACTTTCTAAATCCTTCTCAATTTTATAGAATTCTATAGGTCTCTTGTCCAAGTTGAGGTGAAGGTTAGATTGAAGTTCTTAGCTATGCTTTGCAAATACCACTAGGTCTGATTTACRTTCACCAGTATCTGTAAAAAGGAATTCTTTAATTCTTTGCAGGACTACTTTAAGCTCAGGGTTCTTACTTGTAAATGAGAAGTCCTTGCAAAATTGGTCTGCCAACATTTTCCAGTTGTTGGTTTGTCTTATGTTTTCTTCATGCATGTACCAAGATTTTGGAATTGGACCTAGTGAATGGAGAAATACTTGAACCCAGAAGCGAGATGGTATTTCCGCAACTTGCCATTGTCTCACGCATTGTTAAATATGTTCTTTAGGATCAGACCATCCATTGAACAATTGCGCAAGTTGGAAATCCATTTGCATATTTGATTCCAACTGCACCTTATCTTGAAATCTATATCAGATAGTTTCCTTCACATCATCCCAGTTCTCAACTAATGATTTTTTATTAGTCCACCATTTGGCAGGGGTGTCCTTGAGGGATAAATCCAATACAGAGATCCTTTGATCCTCTGCTATTTTTTCTTCCATGCTGACCAGAAAATTGTCAAGTTATGAGGTACCATCACATATCGGGTTTTCTCTAACCTCAATTCCAACCCATTCGGTTGCTCTTAAAGTTGTGAATCTTCTTGAAAATATTTCATATGAACCTTGCTGCCAATTTTCAAATTCTAGTTCTCAATCTTCATCCACTGATTGTATGCTCCTCCAACTTACTGATCCATCAACAATAGGATTTATGTAGTCTTCTCTCATTCCTATTGTTACAATTTACAACTGATCCAAGTCTTCTTCCTCCATATTGTTTTTCGTTGGCTCTGTGTATCGAGGGTCTACATATGGATCCAAGGGTTGAACTACTTTTATTCCATTTGCCTCAAATGTCATAGTGTCTTTCTTTAGGTCAATCACCGCATAGTTGTTGTAAGCCCAATCAATACCAAGTAGTGAAGGATAAGGGTCCTTATCCCCCATGATTTTGATCACCTCAAAATCATCTACAGTCTTCACTCCCACAACATCTATTTCCACATTCTCCAGTCTTCCTATTGGGAAAATACAATATTGATTGGCCATTCTTAGCTAGATTGGGGAATATTTCAACTGGGGTTTTCCTAAGGCTTCCCAAGTATTTTTAGGCAGTATGTTAACATCAGATACTAGATCTAACATAACATACTTAATCTCAAACTCATCTAGCTGGAATACTAATCTAAACTCTTTTCTAGTATGTACTTTCCTTCTATGTACTCTTTGAGCATTCTTCTCAGGAATATTAGTCCTTAATCTCATTTCTGGATATTCTTCATTCCCTAGAACTAGGTACAGTGCATTGTGCAACTTTTCCTTCAACTGTTCATTCCCAAGAATATCACAAAATACCTTAAACCAAAGGTCAACTACATTTTGTGGCTGCTCAGGTTGTCTCATTGGGACTACAGGGTTCATGGGCGTAGGGGGTGAACAAAGGACTTGCGCGATCCTAGGGTAACTGATAGGCTGAGGGGGTTTCTCTTGCATCTCAGGCCTAGGGATATTCTAAAATACTTCTATGGCATTTTTAAAGAATATCTTATGTTTCAGAGGATCATACCTGTCCTCCTTAGGCGTTTCTTTTTGGATCTGAGGTAAATTATCAGCATCTTCTCCAGTCTTTTCCCCTCCTCGAGTAACGATGTTAAGGTTGAGAATTTTTCCTCTAATAACTCTCTTTATATCTGAAATGATGAGGTTAGTTCCTCGTTGATGCACCTGATATTCCCATTTTTCAATTAGTTCTGGGAAGTATTTAGTTGTGTGCCCATTGGTTCTATAGTGAGAGAACTAATTTCACCTCGGATGAGGGAAATCTTTGGCCATGTGCCCTTTCTCATCACGGTTGTAGTATATACTTGGTCCTCTTCCCCTAGTTCTTCCTCCTTTGAATTCTCCTCCAGCTCCACCTCCTCGACCTCTTCCCATTCCTTAAGGGGTTTCATTCACCCTGAATGATGTTCAATCTAGTCTGTCCGCAAGTGCATCCAATGCTCTACATTGATTGGTAGCATGTGTGGTAGATGCACAAAACTTACAGTGCACATTGTTCGATACTGTTGAATACTTCTGAATAATGGGGCATTGTCTTGGCCCATTCCCATGGATTCAAAAAATATCACAATACTCAACTGATGGCGCTACTTGATTACATGGAAAAACATGATATGGGGTTGAGTATGGAATGGTAAATTTGTGGATACTTGCACAACTCCTCCCGTGGGTCCTAATGAGGGTCCCATCAGAATTTGAGGAGGTCCCATTACCCTCATTTGTGGACATTCGTTCACCATATGTCCTTCTGTGTAACATCTAATACACCAGACTTGTGGTCATCCTGGTCTTGGTATCATTAATTCTTGAATCTTCTCTGTAAGCATTGATATTTTCCCTTATAGTTGCACCAAATTTGCATTTGTTGGGGGTATGTTCACTCTCAAGATCCCAAGATATCCTTCCATGGATTCAATATCCATTTATTGTTCCAAGGCATCTGTCAAAGTGGTTATCTGTTTTTGCATTAATGGAATCTGTGTCAAAGGTAGCAATCCCTAGATATACCATTCTCTTTGATTTTCTTCATGGATTAGATGTGCTAACCTCCCTATAGAATCATTAAACTTTTGGCTATATTCCCAGGTCGATTCACCTTCCCTTTGTTGAATTTCATGCAACTCAGATAGAGCTTGTTGTTCTGACTGAGGTAGCTTAAAATCCACTATGAACTTTGTCCGTACCTGGTCAAGTGTGAACGCTTGACCTTGAACTTTTGGTACTCCTAGCTCAATGGCCTTCATGTACCATTTGAGATCACGACATCTCAAGGAAATCTAGAACTCAACCAATTTATTCACATCCAGGGTCCCTCTGGACCTCTAGATTGCTTCGCATAGGAACCAATGTTGCTTAACATACTCGTCTCCCTTACCCCAAAATTATGGGTATCGAGCAATCAAACTTCCTGCATTACTAGCCATTGTTGATCTTACCTCTGTTACTAAGATAAAACCTAATGGTCCTAGTTGTGATCTATCATAGGATCCCAATATCCTCCTAGTATTCGTGCTTCCCGGTTGCGAATAACTAACTGACTGTACTGGAACAGAAATAGAATAAGAAGGTAGTAGAGAATTTACCACTTATATAGAAGACACTTGGGGTATGGGTGATTCAGGCCTGGTTCCATTGGCTTTGGGGTGGATTTCTTTGATATGGGGGGTCTCATTCTCATCCTCCAGAGTGGTCTCATCAGTCAGATTCCTGATATTTCCTGGCATCGGGGAGGAATCTTCTCTTTCTTCTTCAAGATCCATGTTGGATTCCTTTTCCCTTGATTCTACACCTTCTCCTTCTTGTCCACCCTCTTAGGGATTTCTTTCTCTCTGTTCTTCTCTCTCAGTTAATCTTTGACTGGCCAATATTTCCTGTGTTCTCATCTTTCGCAACTCTTCCATCTATCCTTCCTCTACTTCTCAGACTATTTTACTACTTTATTTATCTTACTGCACCACCACTTGTCAACTATGGAAGCTCTTTTCAAGTATCACTCATATCTTGAGTCCATTTCTTGTTTCTCCCTCATTTTTCAAAGAACCCTCTCCCCTCTCTCAGGACATGACTCCACCCCAAAATCACCCCACCCCAAGAGAGGATGTTTACGCTTCCATCTCAGTCGAGAAAATATTCATCATCCCCTCCTCCATCAAGAAAACCTTAATCCATAGGGGGGTTTCTCTCAATAGTCTTCCCCTTCCGTCTTTCTTGAAATATTATTTTTCTCATGAAAAATATTGGTGATTCTCAGCTGCAAACTCGATAATATATCCTTATAATGTTGTATTGAACTAGAAATTGATCACTCGCGTTACTGGATGATCCAACCGATGAAGTATTGTGATCTTTTCTGTATCCCAAGCACATTTCTTCTTGACTCATTCTTGGAATTCTAGGGCTCCTTGGAGCCTATATATCCAGTGGAAAAGTTCTTATGGTAACTTAACCCATAATATCTCGTACTGGTCACTCGATATTTCTGAGTAAAAGATTGCCTCTCATATATCTTTCACATATTTTCCTCTCAACTCCACTTCTTTACATATGAAGGCGTTGCAATTTCTCTCCCACCACTGGTGAATATTGGATCTATGAATCTGCAGAAGCATTATCCCTACATGTTTCCTTCTGACAGAGGACTCGACAACATAATCATTTTGTTGGCGTAGAATTGATCAGACCAGGGTCCTTCTCAGGTTACCAACAAAAGACACTGAGTTGTCTAGAGAAATGGAATTTTCATCTCCTATGAAGAGAATAAGTCTCACCCGAAGCACAACCAAGACAGAAAGATAGGGAAGGGAAAGGAGAATACTTAGGTGGGTTCCCAGAACCTTCAATATTCACCATGATATTAGCAAGATATACTAACTATATAACATATATGAACTCATTCATACTGGAATTAAAGTTACTCAAGTTGCGAAAAAAATTGTACACATAGACAACATATTGATCTTATCAAGAATAAATAAGTACTGTAAAGATACAATTCATAAGCATAAACATAGAATAACACAATATATTTCGAAATTTTAGGTCCTTCTTTATATATTAGCAGCAGAGCTTCTCAGATACAAAATCAGAGATACAAATCAGTACTCTATTACAACCTTATGGCTTGAGACTTATGTCACAGAGCTCTATCTACCCCATTTCCAAAAAATGTATGCAAATTACAATTACAGAACCTTTTCTCAACTAAACCCAACGACCAATATCCAACCCAACCATATGAGCTAACCAACCCTTTTACAATAGTATGCATATCATATATAGGATGAGTGGAATCTTCTAGCTCTGGGCTCTGCATGCTTTCTTGTTCTATTGTAACTTCTTTTTCTTTGTTGGTGTTGTGTTTCCCATTTTTGCAACCATTTTTTGTTTCTTTTCTTGATCCACTATCCAACTTCTTCTATAGCTTGAGTAACTCGTGTTTGACCAAAACTGGGACTATAGTCCTCTTTGTGCAACTTGAAACAAAAAACGAAGGGCCCAAAAAAGTACATGTTCATGAACCAATGACCCTGTGCATCTTTTGCATGCATCAGATGCAATAAGTGCACAAAAAATACCCTATGAATAACATCCAATAAGGAAAACTAATGAAAAAGGAAAGAAAACCACCAATAAGACTAATGAAATCCAAGACACTACATGAATCCCAATGTGTGAATAGATTTATTGTCATCGAACACAAGGGAAACCCCCTAGTCCACTAAGAATGATGAAATTTTGATTGTTTGGTTCAAGGTTACTTACCCATAATGAAAGTAGGACCAGGGTACACGATAGGACTACAACTTCATGTAAATATGAGACACCCTGAGAGTATGGACGACATGAAAAGTCGAGAGTTATAAGAAATGGCTGACACTCACTGATAGACATCCTTTGAACAAGAGCATAAGACATATGGATGACTCTGGCTGCATAGACTTAATGATGAAACTTTGTGATGCAAGAGGCACCAATTAAACTCTCCATAAGGACTATAAGAGTAACCAGTTGGGGGAGTAAACTCTATGAAATGATATCAGCTTCCTAAGGTCATTCTAAACCCAAAATTTTTATGACAAGTGGACTCAAAATTTTGTGCTTTGTTCAAAGGAAACATGATTGCTTCCAACATAAGATAATATTATTTTCCTACGCTTTTTTTTTTTTTTTC
>JASDQU010244712.1:55919-70312 GCA_032191745.1 Picea mariana | reverse complement strand
CCCGGGGTCGTAACTTTTGCATACGATCTCCGTTTTAGGCGTATGATAGCTCGTTAGAAAGATCTATCCGAGGCCTAAAACAGTAACATACCCAAAAAAACATCGTTTAGGGCCTCAAAATGGCCCCGGAAGTTCAGAACCCGAAAAAACTGCTAAAAATAGTAAATTGTGCGAAAACTGAAAAACTGAAAGAAGCAATGGTGGGGGTCCATGTGGAATAGGTGGGTGGACACCAATATCCACCTGGATCAGCCTTTCTTTTGAGAAAATCCATGAGCGACAAATCTTGCTTTATGTTTCTCAATACTTCCATCAACAACATGTTTTATTTTGAAGAGCCATTTGGAAGATACCACATCCTTGCTCTTCAGTCTGGGAACTATTTCCCATACATCGTTCTTTATTATGGATTGGTATTGGTATTATTCTGTCATGGAATCTGCCCATTCTTTCTTCTGAATGGATTCTTCAAAGCAGGTAGGCTACTTTTCTAGGAGATCACACATCAAAGCCATATAACTGGAGAATGGCTTAGGTCTCTTCACCTGTCTCGTGGTTTCTTCGGAAACACCATACTTCTCTCCATATTGAATAAGCTCCCTAGCCCAAGCAGGATTTCTCTTATCAGAGATCGTCATCTGAGGAGGTTCTTGAAATTATACTATGTCATGATCTTCTAGAATTTCCTCATCAGGGGAAGTTACGACTTCCCTTACTGGTTCTGCAACTCTCGGAACCTCCCTCACTGATTCTGTAGTTCTGGGAGCTACAAGTTCCTCTTCATATACTTCTTCAAGCTGTCATCTTCTTGATTTCTTGAGCACTGCATCTTCATCAAAGGTCACATCCTTTCTGATCTCTTACAAGATATACTTGGCGTTGCATACCAAGTCTAAACATGAAAGATTGAGTCAGGCTTCAAACAAGGTCTTCTTCCCGTTCTAATGTTCGGTCATATTTGGAGCCTTCTGCTCCTTTCAATAAATTTTCATATGAGATACTCTGAATCTAAAGAGATAGCTTCTTCTTCATCTTCTTTGGTGCATGAGTGTATATGGCCATGTACATCGTCTGCTTCATGTCTCATATGTTACCTTATGCAACCTTCACTATAGCTTTCTCAGGGTTATCACCTGTGACCTGAAACAAGGTCAACAAAACAACAAGCTAGAATAATATCCTTTTGATAATAATAGATAAAGTAATAGCATTAATAATCATCACAGTAGCTCCTTTAGAGATATCATCTATGGCTTGTCGGAAGCAACGATCAAAAGTAATAGATACACTACGAAGTGAGGTCAACATTCTTATAGTGTTTTGATCGAACATTCCTCCATTGCAACCTGGAACTAACACACAAGGTTTCTCCTAAAGGAGGTGTTAGTTGTATCAGGAAAATTATTACATCAAGTATTTACCTCTATATGCTCACATGCTACCAAGTATAATACTTTACAAAGACTGCTATCTCAACTATAGTGGTTACTTGTAAAGGGGTGGTCATCAATTTGTCATGTCTACCTTTGAATCTTATCAACTTGATTAATCAAACCTGGAGCCTTGTCCTCAAGAATGAGTGTGCTTTCTTTTCTTCCAAGTCTCCTTCACTCTAGATGACGAGTGCTTTCTTCAACCTGTCTTCTATACGAAGACAATATGCTATCTTGACAGAAGGTTGGGTTAGAGGATAAACTCTATGATCTCAACTTTTAATCCATCTAATACCTTGACTCATATTTTGACCAAAGGTTAGAATGATGGTCATAGCTACAACATGCAACACGGATCAAAATAATGTCATAACAGATAGATTCATTTCAGAATAATCACACCTGGGTTGCATCATTCCTATGAATGTGTTGGATCTTGAGATCCTTCTGGATCTATGGAAAGAGATCCCTTCTCCTGCAAATACCCTTTAAAGCTTAACCGTTTAAACATGTGTGAGTACATACCTCTGACGACATTTGCAGGTAGAGACACCATCTGGTAGCAACGATAATGATCACCAACTCTTAAGAACTTCAAGGGTGACTACAACTGGTACTACAACTACAACTGGTTATGAGACTGCAACTGCAACTGCAACTTAGGGTTTTATGAGGAAACCCTAATTTTTCAAACTTCAAATTTTGAAATTATGATCCAGGGGATAGATGCATTGAGTTGAGTCGAGTAAGCTGGTGCAGTCATATTTATGAAAATCCAACTTTTACCCCCTCAAACTTGACCAACGGATTTTTGGACTGGTGCTTCTGGTTTTCTGGTACTTTGTGAAAACTAGGGTTTCACTTTCCAGGAGATCTAGCCCCTGAAAAGTTGCATTGAAGATGCCAAAGTGATCCTTGAGGAAGGGCGCATTTTTCTAGATGGTTTTGGGGCTGAAATACTTCTTCAATAAAAAGCCCTAATTTGCATGTACGACAATAGTGACGTTTTTCACTCTCTCTTGTGAAAGATGCTCTCTTCAGCTTAGCTCTGATACCATGTTAAGGTTTAAGCTATTATTAGATTTCTTTGCATTTCACTAGATAACAATAGCATAAGATAGGATCACTGAGAAATACACAATCACAAGAGACACGTCATTTATCCTGGGAAACCCTCATGGGGGAGAAAACCCAACAAAACTTCCTAATTATAAATAGCCAATACAATGCCAAGAGATAACTCAAACAAATACAAAAATTCTTCTTCCAAGAATGCGCCTCTCTCTCTCTCTCTCTCTCTCTCTCTTTTCTCCAACTGCAGCTCCGAAACTTGCTCCTCAATGAACAAGTGAGTGTGTGTCTAAGTGAGGCACTAGCCTCCTTATTTATACAATTCTGGCATGTGTGGAAGTGTCTCTTCACTGGCAGGGTCAACTTCTTCTTCTGGGTGGTTATAACCACCTTTAATATATTATGGGGCCTCTTTAATATATTCTGGGGCCGACTTCTTCTTCTGCCTATTACAATTATATTTTGACCAATCCGCAAAAGGGGATTTGGTCCTTTACAATAGTCGACATGATCAATCCACAATGGGGATTGATCTAATGAATAATACATCATAATTATAATACACTTTGCAGTTACATTATTTCAACATTCCCTAGCTCAACTTGGGTATCCAACATATTTTCATGAGAAAATTGAAGCACCTTAAATCTGTTATAAAACGATGGGTTGCTCTACACAAAAAGCGCTCGATTCTTATACTCCATGAGTTGGAACAAAGAATATCTGATCTACACACCCTCGACTCACTGCCTGGGCAGGATGGGGACTTACACAAGCATATCAAAGAACTTGAAGCAGAAAGAAACAAAATCCTTCTGGCCGATGAAGCCCTTTGGAGGTAGCACAGTAGAGCTACCTGGGTTAAATGTGGAGATCTGAATAATAAATACTTCCATCATTTCGCTAGTGACTCTAGAAATAAGAAGCACATATGGGACATTACATATGATAATTGCACTATCATTACAGACCAACAAGAGATCAAATCTGCGACATCTACCTATTTCAAATCTTTCTATGAGTCAAGAACACAAGTTGACTATCCTTTGCAGGTATTGTTTGCCAAACTCTTCTCGCATACTGTCACAGCCGAGGAATCTTCACTCCTAGAAAAACCTTGTACAATTTAGGAAGTTCTGGCTGCACTCAAAACTTTTTCAAAGGATAAAATCCTGAGTCCGGACGGCTGGACGGTCGAGTTTTACCTTCAACTTTTTGACCTATTGGGACCAGAACTTCATGATTTAGTGGAAGATTCCAGATTGCATGGAAAATATCTGGGGCCATAAACTCCACTTTCTTGACGCTTATTCCAAAAACAAATCACCCGACCACCTTTGGAGATTATAGACCGATTTCCATTTGCAATCTTTGTTACAAGCTTATCTCTAAAATCATTGCTCTCAGAATCAAACCCATCCTCTCGCGAACTCTCTCTTGTGAACAACTTGGTTTTTTGAAGGGTTGTCAAATTCTTGATGCAATTGGAACAACACAAGAATGTCTGCGCAGTATCAAACAAAAAAGATCCTGCGCCCTCATCCTCAAGCTAGACCTAAAAAAGTATTTTGATTTTATAGACTGGGATTTCATTAGGCTCATTCTCATACAAATGGGTTTTAGCCACTCCATTATCTCTTGGATTATGAGCTGCATTATACGTGCAAATTTTGTTATATTGATAAATGGTGAACCATCTCTTTTTTTCAACAGTGGCAGAGGCCTGAGGCAGGGTTGTCCTCTGTCACTGCTACTCTTTATTCTGGTCATGAAGGCTTAAGCCTCCTTCTAAAAAAAAGTCAGGCTGAAGGCAAGATCACCGGGATCAAGGTCTCGAGACTGGTAAAGATCCTCCACCTCCTTTTTGCTGACGATATCCTCATAATGTCAAATGGCAGTCCTCTAGAATGGAAGGAAATTGATACTCTCTTGAAGATTTTCTGCTCAGCCACAGGTTTACAAATCAACTGGTCAAAATCAACCTTTCATCATGCCAATCTGCAGGAACACGAATTGGATCTCCTCAAGGACATTTTCCCGCACTCCTTCATCCACCTCTCTATAGGATTACAATACATGGGTTACTTCATCAAAGAAGATCATTATAAAAATTCAAATTGGGATTGGTTGGTCACCAAGGTGACAATTAAATTGGGACATTGGTGTAATAAATGGCTCTCATTGGGAGGTCGCTACACTCTGATTAAAGCCACACTTGAAGGACAACCAGTCTATTGGATGACACTGGCAACCATCCCCTCATTGATCCTGGACAAACTTTGTAAACTCACTTATAATTTTCTCTGGGATGAACATAAAGAACCATACAAGATGCATCACTATAATTGGGAATCTATGGCAAGACCAAAGGCACAGGGCGGATGGGGGATCCAAAATGTTTTTACTTTCAACTCATCCCTAGTTGCCCTCTGGTGAGTGCTCACTATAAACGACATCTAGAGCAAGGTTATAAAGTAAAAATATCTTTCTCATACCTCAGTGGCCACTTGGCTTCACACATCGCACACTCTTTCCAGGACAACCTCACACACATGGAGGAAGCTCACAAAATTGGTACATTGGTTAAACAAATGGACCTGCTGGAACCTTGGCTCTGGTCAATCCATCGACCTGATTATGGACCACATTATTGGCATCAAATCATCTCCACATCTGTCAATTCTTTTAATCTAACAATAAATCGAGTTAGCATCAATTTCCTCTCTCAAGCGACACGATACCAAGAGCAGGGACATAATTTCATTGGCTGGAAATGGGGCCATGAGCTACCATTAGACCCAACACATGAAGAGGAATGGAACGATTTCTGTAGACAACTATCCTGCGCAGGCATACAACTCCATAATACTGAAGATCATTTGATGTGGGAAGGCGGCAACAGCTCGGGCCACACCACAGTCAAAAACTTATATTCAACCATAACCAACGCAACACCACAAATTCATATTCGGGGCTGGCGCAAAAGAATCTGGAACTAGAAAATTCCGCTCAAGATAAAACTCCACATTTNTGGGATAATTTACTAAAGAAGGGTTGGATGGGCCCCAACGTCTACCAGCTGTGTAATAGGGATGGAGAATCTGTTCACCATCTCTTCATTCATTGCTACTTCACTCAACAAGTTTGGAGTAAGATTACAACCGATCTCAACACTACTTCTGACTGGTATGGGAATTTTTTATCAGACTGCTTCACACATTGGCTTTCCAGAGAGCACACACACAAATTTCTTCCGCCTCTGGTCATCTGGCACATTTGACTAGCCCGTAACAACAAGATCTTTGAAGACACTTCTCCTTCAGTCAACGCTGTGGTATATAAAACACTTGGCCTTCATCAATTGTGGAGAGATATACACCCTTACAAAGGAAAAAAAAATTTCTTTAAAAACCCTCACATAGCTGATGATCATCCTAGGGGGTGGTTTGATGGGGAAGCCCAAGGTAATGGTCTTTTGACTAGAGTAGGTGGTCTGATCAAAATAAACTCAACCACAATTTACAGATGGAATTTCAGTTGCGGCCTGGGCACCAACACAAAGGGTAGAACTCCTGGGTGCCTGGGCTACAGTACACCTGGCCACAAGACTAAATATTGAATATCTCCATTTCATTGGCGATTCGAGTGTCATTATAGATTGGTTGAACTACAAAGGAAATCTCCAATCGATTAATTTACCGACCTGGATGAAATGCATCAGAAATCTACAAAAACTTTTCAAGGAGCTCAACTTTTCCCACACTTCTCGAGAATTCAACAGAGAGGTTGATCTTCTCTCCAAGATTGTGCTACAAAAAACTCCAGGCCAGATCACATACGACCTTTGGCTAAATGGCAATGAGGGCCCTTCCCATGTGTTCAACATCTTCTAATTTCTTTCTTCTTATTGGACTCTGCAAGTAGCTTCAGAAACTACTATTTTCATCAACATTTTTTGGTGCAACCATTGTGGCATTGCTTTTGCTTCAACACTTTCTCTTGCTTTTCAGACCGCTATCTTCTTTCACTTTTTTTCGTGTAAACACATCTCTCTCTCCATCGAATTGGATTCCCAATTGTTGGAGAAAGAAACACTTGGACAGTTTCAATTCCATCTCATTGATGTACTCAGTCACAGAGAACAACTTATATTTTCTAATATAATTGAGAAAAAAAAATCTGCTGAAAAAAGAAGAAGAAGGGAATGTTATGTTAAATGTTGAATAAATTGTTTTTTTTTATAGGATATAACTAAGGAAGATTATGTTAAATGTTGAATAAATTGTTTTTTTTTATAGGATATAACTAAGGAAGGTTATGTTAAATGTTGAATAAGTTGTTTTTTTAAGGATACAACGAAGGAAGGTTATGTTAGGATATAATGAAGGTTATGTTAAATGTTGGATAAATTGTTTTTTTTATAGGATATAACAAAGGTTATGTTAAATGTTAGTGTGGAGTTATATTAAATTGTAATAGGAATAGTATTTGGTTTTGTGTATTGGATGAAGGTTAGATGCTATTAAAAAGTATATAACTTCATTTGAAATAGTTTTAGTAATGACTAAAATGGATACTAGCTTTTTAGAGGTTGAAACAACCTTTTGACCCCGAAGATCTAAAATTGATTTTGATTGACCAAGAGTTCATCTTCCTTAGGTGTAAAGAAACAAGTAACAACCCAAGACATAAACACATTTGGAAGAGTACATATATTGATTAGTCATAACCATCATCACAACTTCTTGTTGAAATTTATATAAATTGTTTTTAAATAAATACAACCGAATTATTGAAAAAAATATTACATTGAAAAGAAAAATAGTTGATTGATATACACTATAAATCAAATTTTATGAAAAGTAAAATTAGCATACAATCCTTATTCCAATAATATCCAACATAACTTAACCATAATTATCATTTTACTTCTTAAACCTATAAATATATCTCCCTAACTTCATATCATCATTACTATTCAAAATCCACAACAAAACTATCAACATTACTCTTCAAATCCACAACAAAATTAATTCAAAATCATAATTATTTTATAAAACTACAAAACCAACAATGGAAATGAAATGTCCAATACATCCTTCCATATACAAGTTTCAACTTTCACATAACTTGCATTTTACTTACAAAATCAATATAACAACTAATATAATAGTGAAACTAATTCCTTAGAACTCTAAATTAACCATCGAATATAAAATATATAAAAAAAACAACAAGTTGCAACAAATCATATTAAAACAAACAATAAATCATGATATAAGAAACTTTGGAAGTGCTTGGTTTTTAGCCTGTGCATTTGTATAAGCAGTGAATTTAGCAGTGCTTGGTTTTTATCCTGTGCATTTGTATAAGCAGTAAATTTAGAAAAAAGATTTTTTTTTCCTCAAATCAACCAAAACGTAGTAGAATATATAGTTGTTGCATCCAACATTATTTACATTATTTATTTGAATAGGAGTTTTTTTTCCAATAAAAAATTAACTCGAAATTATAATCTCATTTACATCAGCATATACCATAAGAAGAATGGTATTCCCATAGTTTCATCAAAATACAAAAAACTACAAAAAATACAAACTATACAACTGCAAGTCTCTTAACTTTGCCCCTAATGACTCAGCAAAAGCTAAACACAGCTATAAGAAAAAGTATACATCAGTCCTTTGCTTGAAATTATTGCAATGAGGACCTAGTCACTCCCGACTCAAAGGATAGTGATTCCTTGAATCACCACTCAAATACCACAAAAGTCCACGAAACACCATTAGTCCAAAAAATAGTTGTATAAATAAAGATTAGAAAAGATTTGGATGGTGAGGAGGACAAGCCTTTCCATTTTCCCATGAGTAATATGTTAATCTGCCTATAGGATCAAGCATGGCTTGTTTGGATAGGTGGTCTGCTTTTTTGTTATGCTCCCTGAAGATATGGAAGTAGCTGATTTATTGGAAATGTGAAGATAATACCTTGGTTCTGCACTTCCAATCTTCAATGTCAATGGCATTTAAATTGCATTTTTTATTAAGCCAATCTATAATCACATTCGATTCCCCCAACACTTTTATCTTTTGAATATTCCATAGTTTTGCTAGGGTTAATGAAACCCAAGCTCCCAATAACTCAACTTTGGAATTTGTACCCTTTCCTCCATTAATTTGCCATCTATAAGCTTTCAGATCAGGGAACTTAATGACTCCCCCAGCCCCACAGTTTAGTCCCTTCAAAATAGACGCTCCATAAAAAAGGCAAGTATATGATCAAATCCCTGGCAAATCAGACTCCATTTAATAACACTCAAACTTTGGGAAGAGGTACATGGACTTTGAGCTCTTATAGTTTTATATATTACTGCCAAAATCGAGGGGGATTTGAATGGGAATTTGGAAGTCAGAAGAGAACATGTTTGAATGGGATTTTGAAAGTTAAAAGAGAACAACATGTTATGGGGTATATCTCTAACATTACAACTGATCATGACACTATGTCTAACAAAAATAAAGATCAGGATCAAGTACTTGGTGTAGAAAACACTTCAATGTAATCTTTAGTGGTATGAATAATTGAATTCTTAGTAATTTTTGTAGAAAACACTTCAATGTAATCTTTAGTGGTATGAATAATTGAATTCTTAGTATAGAACATTATTTTTTGGTATCCTAATGAAAGGTGTTCACAATAATAGTGGCTTTCCAATAATAGTGGCTTTCCTAACAATAATAGTGATTTTTCTACTGATTTATTTGAATGTGAGGATAATATGATTTGTTGTTTGGCAATCTTATGAGCATTTCTATTAAATTAATTGGTCTTATTAAGCTAATTGGTTTTGGGGATAATATAATTTCTTGTATGAAATTCCTCTTCTAATTTGTTTATTCAATATGTGCATAAACAATAAAGTAAAATATAGTATATATAGGATCATGAAAATATTTCTACGACTATAAAATACTATATTTCTTTATTTTTTTTATAGTAATGATCATTTAAGTACCTAAACCTCTTGGGTAAGAGGTTAAACTGCAACTTGAGGTAGTATCTAGTATCATGTATGAGACCAAGGCTAGGTGCTACTTGAAGGTATATGACCCCACTATTGTAGCCTCAGTGGTGACAATATGGGAGATTGACCTTCGTGTAGATACTATCTAGTTTGAAATCGTCTTTTTGGTCTTGGAGTGTGACCTAAAACTACTTCTTATTGGCTAAGAACTACTACTTATTGTATGAGGAAAGATGTGAACAACCCAAGACTTAGAGACATCTAGTAGGAGCGGAAGTCTGCCCCCAAATAGATCATTGGTGGGTTATTTTAGGTAGTCAAATTTTGTTTGCATATGATGATGTAGTTGCACATCAAGATCTTGAGATTATATCAACAAAGTCTAGATCAATAGCTTTGAGTATTGTAAACTTTTTCTTGCTTTAAAGAGAAAAATAAAGAAAAACAAAGAAAAAGAAGAAGAATAAGAAGAAAGTGTACCTATATTTCTTTTCCAATTCAATAATGCAAGTTAAAATATATTTTTATAACCCACACATTTTTTAGAAGGGTTTTTAAATCAAAGTACATCTTCGTCAAATAAGGGTGTAGTTGTTCATGCACCTTCCCCCTGTTTTTTTTTAAACAAGAACAATTAAGTTTTGCATTAGAAAGTCTGTGTAACCTCATTGGACAACATAATAATATAAAAATAAAGGATTGTATTTGTGTTACCACATTCTATAGTTCAAGAATTGTCCAAAAACTTGTGAGTTAACTATAAAAATGACAATACTATCCTTCGTAGAGGATGTCCAAAATATTCCACTAATATAAATCTTGTAAAAGACACTTGAAACTATACCAACTTTGCAAAACATGATAGAACCTAGATTTAATTCAAATCATTCTTGTTGTATGCTTCCCCTTGTTCCATAGGATAAGGTTGGGGTCTTGTTCCATGCTATCCATGTCCACATCTCTAGGCACTTGGTGAACAAACTCCTTCTCATTGTTTTCTTGAACACCTGAACCAATCATGACATTCTAAAATTGGAAATAGTTAACTAAGGGCTCCGAACCAAATTTGCAACATGATGGCACAATACATTATGCTTAGCCTCCAAATTTTCAATTTGTCTTTCCTGTTGCAACAGAGTCTCCATTATAATTGCTAATCCATTTCTATGCTTTTCCTCCTAAGAATGAATTCTTAATGTAGTAGAGAAAATGTTAGTCCTACTATCTACAATTAGATCCTTGTAATCTCACACAAAGGCCAATGCCCTAGATGGTTGTGATTTGCCATGCATTCCAAGCGCCACATAGAATTACTCAAAATCCACTAATTCCAACCCCTCTTTCCAAAATCCTTTGTCAACACTCAAAACCACTCTAATTACACCAACAAATTGAAACCAAAAAACACGGAGAGGCAAACTATAACTATATAATTAACGGAGTAACTAACCTAATTCACTTCCAAGGTTGAGGAGGGATGCCTCCAAGCAAACACCATGCACGAGTTGAGGAGAGACACTTCCTTACAACACCGATTTGGTAGGAGTCTCTTACAAGCCAACCACCCAAAACAAACATGAACTCCATTATCTCACCCTCGCCTAGGGCATCAGTTAAACCAAATTCAAAATGATGCTCCTCCATCAAACTTGAAGTGTGCGGTGGTACATGGAATATAATGAATTTCAGTTTTTTTCCTCTCAGCGTGAATTTGGTGTGCCACTTGACTTGCTTAGTTAGTGGCATGCATAACTTTGGTTTATTCATTCTAAAATATAATTAAAGAATTAGGGAGAAGGTGATGCCTTTTGACTTTAGAATTGGGCTTTCATGGAAAGGGAGGAGAGGCTTCATTTGTTAGATGACAAGTCTATTTGTTCCAATAATTCCATCTTATTGTCTAATTCATTACACTACATTGGTAATCTGCTATATTCTTTTCGTTTCATTAAAAGCCCTTCTGGAGCTCCCTTAACTTACATGGGACATGACAACCTCAACGACAATGGTAATATGACATTGGTATTAAGTGCTTTGTTGCTTGAAACCACATAACTCTCAACCCCTACATGCCACTGGTCACTACCACCCTACCCACAAACCAAAAACCAAAATGACTTTAGTATCAAGTGCTTTGTTGCTTAAAACTATGTGACTCTCAACCCCTATATGCCACTAGTCACTACCACCCTACCTAGAAGCCAGGAACCAAAATGAATTTATCTAAATGTCATTTCTATCATTTCGTTGTGGATCTCACTTTCAATTTCACCATTGATTTTACACTTCCACACACACACACACACATATATATATATATATATAATTGTTGAACACATAATCTAGATATCTCTGAGTTACAATAAGGTTATGGTTATGTTGTTTTTGTTTACAATTATTATTATAATAATATATTTGATGTTTTGTTTTGAGATATTTATACATATTATTTGGGATATTTATGTATATTTATTTGATCTTAAATATATTAAAAAATTTAGAGATATTTAATAGCATTTAATGAGATAAAGTTTTGGGTGTGAAAATAAGCATTTAATATGATAAAACTTTATAGATGAAAGGGATAATTTATTTTTAAATATATTCTTTGTACATTGTTTTGCTAAAAAGTAATCCTCTCGTTGTTTAAGTCTTTCAATGACGTTGATTCCCAATCACTATGCAAAAATCTTTTATAAACAAAATAAGCATTTAATGCGACTTTCATACATGAGATATGTGTAATAAATATATTCGGTGTACAATTTTTTTCCTTAAAAAGTGATGCTTTCTGTATAACTTGAGCAGATGTAACTCTTTCAATGATATTGATTCCCACTTTCTATTTTTCAACGTCAATGCCGCTTGTTCACATTGATATTTTTTCAACGTCACTGTAGCCTGTTCACATTGATATATTTATTTTCGTTGAAGTTTGAATAAATTGTTATTTTATTGGATATAACCACGAAAGGTTATGTTAAGTGTAAGTGTGGAGTTATATTATATTATAATAGGAATAGTATTTAGTTTTGTGTATGGGATAAAGGTTAGTTGTTATTAAAAAGTATTTGATTTTATTGGAAATAGTTTTGGTGATGACTAAAATGGATATTAGTTTTTTAACATATATTATTTAGGTTGAAATAATCTTTTGGTTCTATGAGTTATTTTAGGTGATATGATTTTTCTTAAATAATGATAGTGAGTCAATCCACATTCACATATATCTATTACTGATAACCATCATCATCAATACTTGTCAACTAAGTTATGATAGATTTTACCACCTTAAAAAAATCATATATATATATATATATATATATATATATATATATATATATTCGTTCTCATTGAAATTTATATAATTTTTTTTAATTAAATACCTATAAATATATCTCCTAAACTTCGATATATCATATTACTATTCAAAATCCACAACAAAATTAGCCAAAAAAACAAAAACAAAAACATAGTTACTTTATAAAACTACAAAACCAAATTGAAATGACCAATACATCCTTCCATATATAAGTTTCAACTTTCACATAACTTGCATTTTACTTACAAAATCAATATAACAACTAATATAACAGTGAAACTAATTCTTTAGAACTCTAGATTACCCATCGAATATAAAAGATATAAAAAACAACACGTTGCAACAATCATATTAAAACAAGCAATAAATCATTATATAAAAAAACAACACGTTGCAACAATCAAATTAAAACAAACAATAAATCATTATATAAGAAACTTTGGAAGTGCTTGGTTTTTAGCATGTGCATTTGCATAAGCAGTGAATCTACCAAAAGTTTTCTTTTCTCAAATCAGCAAAAACGTAGGAGAATATATAGTTGTTGAATCCAACATTATTTATTTGGATGGGAGTTTGGAAGTTGGAAGAGAACAAAAATAAAGATCAGGATCAAGTAGTTGTTGTTGAAAACACTTCAATGTCATCTTTAGTGGTATGATCCATTGAATTCTTAGTATAATCCATTGAATTCTTAGTATAGGAACATTATTTTTTGGTATCTTAATGAAGTTGGTGTTCACAATAATAGTGGCTTTCCTACTCATTTACTTGAATGTGGAGATAATATGATTTGTTTTTTTTTGACAATCCTCTTAATGTTTCTATGAAGTTAATTGGTTTTGGGGATAATATGATTTCTTACATGGAATTTCTCTCTTAATTTGTTTATTTAATATGTGCATAAACAATAAAGTAAAATATAGTATATATAAGATTATGAAAATATTTCTATGACTATAAAATCCTATATATTTTTTAGTTTTTTATAACAATGATCATATAAGTATCTAAACTTCTTAGGTAAGAGGTTAAACTGCAATTGGAGGTAGTATCTAGTATCATGTATGAGACTAAGGCTAGGTGCTACTTGAAGGTATATGACCCCACTATTGTAGCCTCAGTGGTGAAAATATGGGAGACCAACCTTTGTGTAGATACTATCTAATTTGAAATCGTCTTTTTGGTCTTGGAGTATGACATACAACTACTTCTTATTGGCTAAGAGCTAGAACTTATTGTATGAAGGAAAGATGTTAACAACCCAAGACTTAGAGGCATCTAGCAGGAGTGTAAGTCTGCCCCCAAATAGATCATTAGTGGGTTATTTTAGGTAGCCAAATTTTGTTTGCATATGATGATGTAGTTGCACATCAAGATCTTGAGATTATATCAACAAAGTCTAGATCGATAACCTTGAGTATTGTAAACATTTTCTTGCTTTAAAGAGAAAAAAAGAAGAAAGTGTACCTATATTTCTTTTCCAACTTGGTAATGCAAGTTAAAATATATTTTTATAACCCATGCATTTTTTAGAAGGGTTTTT
>JASDQU010244712.1:0-13112 GCA_032191745.1 Picea mariana | reverse complement strand
CCAATAACAACAATAATAATAATGACATGATTAATCCACAATGGGGATTTAATCCAATAATAATAAGAATGCTCTTCGCAGTTACATTATTTCAACAAGGCAAGCATTGTGCTCTGCTTCGGTGCTCATATTGCCCGATTTGTAGCAACCATTTGGATCAAGACAAGTGCGTCTCAATTCGCGATTGGCGTGGTTCTCAAATAGGGAGGACACCCTGTGGCATATCACTCAGAGGCTCTCGCAGAAGCTAAGCTTAATTATAGCACATACGAAAAATAATTCTATAGTTTGGTTCAAGCGCTCAAGAAATGGCAACACTATCTCCTCGACAAGAAGACTATTCTGCATACAAACCATTGTTCACTGATCTTTATCAACTCCCAAAGCAAGATACAGGACCAAAGGCACTTGAAGTGGGCAACATACATCCAACACTTCCATTTGTTGATCAAATATAATAAGGGGAATACAAATAAAATGGCAGATATGTTGAGTTGCCTGCTGGTACAGGTACTTCACATCTTGGAGGTGATGTGTGTTTCATATGATGCATGGAAAGCCAAGTATGTATCAGATCCGGACTTTGGAGAAGTTTGTGCAGCTCTTCAAAATCCCATGGTAATCAATCGTTCTCCTTTTCTTGATTATGCTATTAGAAATGGATGGTTATATAAGTTTAATCAGTTGTGTGTGCCACAGTACGAGGATAGACTTCTCCTCATTAAAGAAGCATGTGCATCTGCATGTGGGGGTCCTTTTGGCACCACAAAGACCATCCTCAATATCACCCGCCATTTCTTTTGGCCAACCTTACCTAGACAAGTAGAAAGATTCATACACTCTTGTGCTATGTGCTCTCAAACTAAACCATCTAATAGGAAACATGGTCTGTACCAACCCCTCTCAATCCCTGCTCGCCCTTGGGAATCCATATCGATGGATTATATCAACAGTCTCCCCACCACTATGCACAAGCATGATGTGATCTGTGTTGTTGTTTATCATTTCTCAAAGGTGGCTCTTTTTAACCCCTGTCACAAAAATACTTTTGTTGTCCAAACTATTGAGCTATTCTTTCACAATGTGTGGCCACACTTTGGCTTACCTCAAAGCATTATTTCTGACTGTGACTCTCATTTCCTTAGCATTTTTTGGCGCACCCTTTGGTCTCTTCTTAGCTACAACCTCAAATTCTCTATGACATTCCATTCGCAAACGGACGACCATACTGAAGTGGTTAATCGAGTTCTAGTTCACTCTCTCTGCACCTATTTTGTGAAGAACAAACAATGGGACACCTACTTGCACATTATCCAACATAGTTATAACCAGTGTTCCCATTCGTCCACTGGTTACTCCCCCTTTGAAGTCTGTCTCAGTTTCCAACCTTTGGCCCCTTCTGAGATGCCCTTGATGCTCTCTTTCAAGGGATCAATACATCAACAAAAAGAGAAAATATATACTCAACAATACATACATAGAATTGCTCATCGTCATGCACAGGTAACAGAAGCATTGCATGCTTCCCAAGCTTGTGCCAAAGAAAGACATGATAATCCCATAACACCTTTGGTTTTCAAACCTAGAGATAACGTGTGGCTTTAGTTGGACAAACACAGATTCAAAGGGAAACATCATAAGTTGCATCCTTTGCGATATGGACCATACATAGTGTTGGAACGCATTGGTGATAATGCCTATTGTCTAGATCTTCCTCTGCAACTGAAAATTCATGATGTTCTGAACGTCAACAATTTGAAGTTGTTTGAGCTGTCTCTTCTCGAAGAAGTGGTTCCAGTGAAACATTTGGTGGATAACATTTCAGATTTCCAATTGTCTCTTCTAGAAGACACCATTATGGAGTAGTGCATTCGCTAGACTCATTCTACCGAGTATATTTCATATCTTGTGGGAAGAAAATGAGATATACTCCGAAACAAGCATGATGGATTTCAATAGACAAACTCAAAAGAAATTTTCCTCACCTGATGGCGGAATCAAAGGATGCTTTCGACACCAAACATGGAGGAATTGGGTCACATGGGTGTCCCATGGAGCAGGGCACACCATGATTTTAGCTTCGCCAATGCTCGTTTATTCCAGTTCCATTTTTTTTTTCATAGAGTTAGTGTCAATTTTGTAGTGGTATGCTCTGTTTTAAAAGATGAAGTCTTAATTAATAAAGTTTATAAAATAGTAGCTAGATTGGGGTTGGGCGCCTCCTTGTTTTGGGTTGCATAGATTTTTGTTTTTGTTTTTGGAAACATTCTATGTGGAGCTGCGTCTTCGTTTTGAAAACGTTCTTACTTTTTGTTTCATCCCCATTGTAAAAGAAAGCTATTGAATCAAATGCAAGGATTGATGGTGTTTGTTCCAACTTTTATTGTGTATCTCATCTGAGCATTTTATAGAGATTTGAGTTCTCTTGCCGATTCTCTCTCTCAGTGGAAGATCATAATAGCTCTCCATCTCAACCACTAATTATTAAAAATTTGATTTCATAGTGTTAGAAAATGGTAGTCATTAATAATGATACAAGATTCCAATGAAAACCAATGAAAAAGAATTAAAGAGAAGAAAACATGGAGCCTACAATACAGGAAATGGTATGAAAAGTGGGATATAGAAGCGAAAAGGTGTTCATGGGATAAAAATACATTAAAAAGTCATGTATACAAATGTTACATGAAGAGAAAATGGATAAACTATGTCAAAAGAAAACAACTATACTACATAAGCAACTTTGATGAGCATGAAGAGAATGATGGGAACAACCAAAGAATCCTTGAGAGGAAAGGTTATGTCAAGTATGTGGAAATGGGGAGGTAGAAACTACGCAATACTTTCTATTGTATTATGCATCATACGTGCCAATTAGGGAGAGATCTAGTGAAAGGTACAACAAGCTTGGTTGATAACATGCTTGGTTGAGAAAATAATGCAGAAATTGAGCAATACTTTCTATCATATTATGCATCATAGTTGAGAAAATAATGCAGGATGCAAGTAAGAAACAAATGGTTAAGAGTAAAGTCAATGATGCAAGTAAGAAGCAAATGGTTGAGAGTAAAGGCATTGATGCAACTAGCCCTTAATACAAAGTAAAAATAACTAGATTCAATTAAATATACAAAATCCATGATCTAAAACCTTCTATTACATTGTTAACTATACTTATTCTAATTTATTACTTTAATCTCTTAAAAATCAACTCACTAAATATTAATTTTGTTATTTCATATCATTCAATACTGTAGGTAGTTTAATAAAATATATAAATCTATAACTTTATTTACCATATCAATTTAAAAAGGTAAAAAGTTTTATTATAATTGTGAAATTAATTTTTTTTGGGTAAATTAATACCTTCTAATATGTGATGAATTAAAAAAATTACTCCCAACAACTACCCAATTGGTTACGAATCTACTAAAACCTTAACCCCTTCTCGCCTCCCTATGGTTTTCCCACATGGCTTCAGCCTCTAGCGGGGGCGCTACTACCTCCCCTTCCCCAACATATATCGCTACCTTCTCTGCCCTCATAGCCTCATTCCCAAAATATTCAAAGCAACAATAGTCATATTGATTTGTCAAGAAACTCGATGATATTCTCTTAGTGCCAGTGTAGAGGAGTTTCGGGAACCTCACCCTTAGATTCGAAGAGAATGGACTGATTGAGCAGTTTACTGGTATATTGACGCCTCCTAAATCCATGGCCCTTTGGATCGATAAAAAATGGAGACCTCTCATGAAAGGTCAACTTACTCACTCTTTTTGTTGTAAGGGTTTCCTTACTTTCATATTTAAAGAAAAATAAGATAGGGATATGATATTCAAAAGTGGTCCTTACTTCATGGGGTTAAGAGGTATGTATTTAAATAGACGGACCCCCAATTTCTACCCGGAGAATGACATTCCCTCAAAAATTCCTATTTGGGTGAGATTGACATACCTCCCTCTCCATTGTTGGAATGACGAAACCATTAAGAACATTGGAAATACCATGGGAAAATACATAGATCGAGTAGAACCAAAAGAGGGCCTCCAAGCCTACGTTAGAATCTGTGTGGAAGTTGACCTAGAAAAGGGCCTCCCGGACGCAATAAATCTAACTCTAGATAAATGGACATGCCTTCATAAGGTGGATTATGAACAATTTCCATTCAAATGTGAGGCCTGTCTTGAATATGGAAATTTTTCCAAGAATTTCCCAAAGAACGTTCCATAATCCAACCTAGTAGAACCTAATGAGCAATGGAAGTGGGCCAAGAGGAAAAAACCCAACCTTCTCAGGGATCTCCCTCTAGTCCAAAACCCTTTGCATCCATCCAACCCTGTCCATAGATGATCAAAAGTAGGTAGTTCTTCTCTACCACTGATACTTTGAAGGAATGGTTCCCAATGTCTTGGAAGAGCATTGAGAGTGGTCAAGACGAGTTCTCTATCTGATATGATTTCTCCAATTGCACCTCATTGATCTCTGATCTCTGAAATATTCATGAAGAAGGTAGCAACGATGTCATCTTTTGTCATCTTGATATTTTGAAGCTGGCCCTTCAATCTAAGAAATCTTAGGGTGTTTTTACTCTCAAACATATTCTTCAATGCTTCATACATCTCACGAGATGTCTTCAGGTTGGCAATAGGAGGTAGGATATGATCTCTTACTGTGTAGATGATTATCTTCCTTTCCTTGACGTCATCTTCCTTTCATTCTTCTTTCTCTTCATCGATAGCTATCTTTGTAAAGCCTTTTGTATCACACTTAATAGGTCATCCTCTTCCAGGGTGATCTATATTCTTGAATTCCAGGAACTGAAGTTGCTTGATCCATCAAGCCTATCTTCCACCAAGGTTATGTTCTTCATGGTTTGCATATTCTTCCACAAACCCTTAGCAACTAGGCTAGAAAACCTAACGACTAGGCTAGGCTAGAAACCTTAGGTTTCGTTGGACTTATGATTTCCAACAATAAGCCTTGAAAGTCAGAATAAAAGTGGTAAGCTTGAAAACTACTTCAATGAGCTGTAGAAACCCTAAAACTGAAATTCTGCAGAAAATTCCGGAACCCTAGAAACCCTAGGGCCAAAAATCCAAAATTCTAGGAATTTGAATCTGAAAGTTGTCGGAGGTGCGCTGAAGGAGTCTGTAAACTCCTATGCCAAATTTAGCCCCAACGTTTCAGTGGAAGGTGCTGAAACAACAAAAAAGGAGAGGGCCATACCTTTTTCTGGAAACCCTAAGAGGGTCATACGATTCTGCAGAGGAGAGGATGACTTGCTTGAAGGCTTGTGCAATGGATCTTTCATGTCCTATGCTATGATACCATGTTGAATTTTCACAATTCTAGGCTCAAGCACGAGGTTTATTTCATTTAGCATGTACTTGAACCATATACAAATGTAACTACATAATACACACGTGCTGCAATAACCAAGATCACAAGAAGAATGACCATGCACAAGAACACAAGAAATATCTTGGGAAACCCTTCTACTCAAGGGAAGAAAACCCAACAATCCTTTGCTATATTCTCAAGAGAATATCCCCCAACCATAAACCCTAGATGCACGCAAGAGGGTGCTTCTACAACCTTGAAAATAACGCCCAAGAGAGGTGCACACTTCATCCTTATAAGTGTTGCTGAAATTTCGAGTTTACATGTGAGAGTGTGTGTTTCCTCAATGGGGAATTCACCTCTATTTATACTAGACCAGACACAACAATAGGTGTGTCTATTGGCACAACAAGGCCAACCTTAATAACTCAGAAATATAATTAATTATTACAGTAAACCTTAATTATCTTTCACATATGGTGGGGCTGACTTGTACCCTTTACATCATAATTAGGGATACAAGTAAATCTTACACTTAGACAATATAGCAAGGGATCCACATGTCCACTAATGCTCAACCATTAGGGACATGTCCACCTGTGCTCAGCCACAAGGACGTCATACTCAACAATTCTCTATATCAATTGAGTCCACATGAGAATCATTTGGAGTACCATCTCAAGCCTAACTCAACTGAGTCCACATGAGTACAAAGGCATGAGACCACATCGACTCAACTCTCACACAGAGGAGAACGATACACCCATCACATGGGCACACCCAACACTGGGGCACGAATCAACACAATCCAGAGGAGAACGATACACCCCATCACATGGGCACACCCAACACTGAGATCTATAACAGGTCGAATCAACTCAGTCATAGAGGAGAACGTATCCTAGAGAATGTCACACAACGATACAACCATCAACATATACATATCTAATAAGGTGAAATAATCATCAAAAACCATACCATGAGCTAGGGTGCGATCACTAGGAGGGTGTAATATCATCCACTTCCCTTTGAACAACACACATGCAACCATTGAAGAAATTAGTCAGTAGAGAATAACATAAGAGTAATGCCAGGGGAAGTGTCTGCATCCATAAAATAGCCTTTGTATTTTTCAAGTGATCAATTAATGTCATTGAAATATTTGTCCTATACAACTAGGTGTGTCCTCATGCAACATGAGGGGTAGAAATTGGCTCCAACATGGGGACATGTGCTCTAAAAGAGAGTACATGACAACTCTAGAATGTCGATCATTAACCTGATACAACTCAACATGAAAAGAGATAAAATCCACATAGTAGGGAAAGACTCTCACCTTGGTCCACCATAAAATATAATCAAAGCAATACAAAATGCATGAAATCCACTACACGACAGTAAAAAACACTCTAAAACAAAAAATGAGCCAATATGTCAAAGTGTACATGAAAGAAAACAACTACTCTATTATATTGCACACACAAACTTATTCATTTCCTATTCCTACTAAACTAATATGGCATTAATTGCCATCAAAATAGTAATGCTTCAAGGTTTTCCCATTCAGGGGTAGTTGCATCGTTTCCCCATCCAGGTTGCCTAGGTAGGAAGAATTCATGTTGGTTTCATCCTCAATCTTGTAAGGTCCTTGCCACAACGTGTCAAAATTGTTGTGTTTCTCTAACTTCTCCTTCTTTTGTCCCACATAAAAACTAGATCTCCTTTCTACAAAACTCTTGGATGAGCCCTTTTTTCCAAATGTTCCCTTTACTTTATTCTAATTCTGAACAAGGTGATCGATTGGTTTTCTTCTATTTTCATCTAGCTCCATGAGCTAGTTCACCCTTGCCTAAATTGCTACTTGGTCTATAGTAAAGTGCTGCAACAACTTGTGCACTGGGATCTTCAGATGGATTGGCGATATAACCTCCAACTCATATACCAACTCAAAAGGGCTTCTCCTTGTAACTTTATTCTTTGTTATTATATTTTTCCATAGAGCATACTTGATCTTATTGTCTCAACTCTTTTTAATAATAGCCATTAATTTTTTTTTTCTTGAATCTACCAAGCCATTCCCCCGTGGGTAGTTAGATGAATGGGATGGGACAATGCCATAGTTAAAACAAAATGTTAATAATTCAGCTAAGCTAAATGCTTTGGCATTGTTAGTTGTAATTTTTTCTAGGACACATAACCTTGTAATAATCTTGTCTTCTAGAAAATACAAGACCACACTATCGGTTGCCCTCCTTGTGGGTATTGCCTCAACTCACCTAGTGAAATAATTTGTGGCAGTAAGAAGCCATTTGAACCTATTTCCAAAATTATCCTTAAACTCCCCAATGAATTCCAAACCCCATTGCTAGAAGGGTGCCTCTACTTCCATAGGCTTCAAAGGCAAGGATGCCAATTGTTTCCTTCTTGCAAATACTTGACACTGCTGGCATGTTCTAAAACACTTATGGACATCAACAAATATGGTTGACTCTCAAAATCTTGTGTGTCATTGTCCAAGCTATATAATATCCTCCACACAATCCCATGTGAAAATTTGTCATTCACCTTTGAGCCTCCACATCTTTTACACATCTCAAGAACAAGCCTTCTAGGTTGAGTCTCCAACCCAAACCCCCTAAATCTTACAATATTTTGATGCTTTAAGTCCAAGAGCTCTTCTTTTGTAATCAACAAGGTGATCCAAATATGTTAGATTATTCAAATAGTAGATAATGTCCACATACCACTCATGTTGCTCTAATCCATCCAAAACCACAAATATTATCTTAGATATTTCTTCCTTATCCATGACTACGGCTTTGTCATTACTAACCCATGTCCTTTTACCAAATTTGTAAGCTTGATCTCCATGTTGTGCTCTTGAATCTTGGACACCCACTTTCCTCGGATGCTCAAACTATCATGCCGTGTCAATATATCTTTAACAACTACATGGAAAACATATGCTGTGATCCTTGAATATCCATATAATCCCTAAAATGCTTCAAATATTGCACCAGAGTATGTGGTTGCTTTCCCATTATGGTGTACTTAAGCTATGAATCCATATGTGCCTTACTCATGAATGTTATAGGTTGTTCCATACTCAAATCATTCTTTTGCAAATAACAGACCAATTATTGTATCCTATGAAGAAAATGAGAATATATAAAAATCTTTTGCGTAATTTGGGCTCACTAAGACCAAGTGCCCACACAATGGCTTCTTTGATAATTTTAAATGCCTTCTTACTCTCATCATTTCACTTGAATTTTTTTATCTTTCTTCAACAACTTAGATATATGCTTAATAATTTATGTGAAATTGGGAACAAATCTGATCTGAAATGGTTTTGAGCAAAAAAATGGTTGTAAGACTCAGTACCTACAAATATAATTGGGTAATTAATTAAGTTTAGATCAACTAGAAAAGACAATGAAAATGTAAAAGTAAATGAGACAAAAGAGAACAAAAACAAGAATTAAATAAAATAGAAAATAAAAATAGAAGAGAAGATCAAAGAATGAGAAATGAAGGCTAGGCTTGTTAGCCTTCCCATACTTGGAAATAATGGAGCAAGAGCTAGTTACGTAGACAAACTCTACTAGTGTTTAATGTAGATCCTATTTTCCTGTTATTTGTTGTAACCGCCTAAGTAGACTGGAGTCCTATATTATGATGTAGTTTGTCTTCATTGAATGATAGATTGTGAGCGTAGCCTCACTGGTGTGGTTTTCTCCTAATTCTAAGTTGGTATCAAAGTTGTGCAGGAGATCCGAGAGAACCATCTCCCTGAGGCGATATCCAAAGTTCAATATCTCAAATTGATTTGAGAAAAATCATCAGCGCTTCCTATGCTGTGTTAGAGGAGCGCCGACGCTCTCACACTTGTGAAATTTAAATTTTCAGAGGACTTGCGCTCTCATTGTATGCAACTAAGAGCGCTAGGGCGCTAGCGCTCCACCTTCCACTCTCCAGGAGAACTGCCTGCTCTTACTCGCGCTCCCCTTGCCATATTAAAGGAGCGCTAGCACTACCGTTCATTAATCCAAGGAGCGCTACCGATCAAGAATGAAAACTTCCATTTTGTGAGGTATAAACTTGATCATTCGTGAGTGAGGTATAAAATTTTTATTAAAGTGGATATTTTTTGTGAGGTATAAACTTTTTATTAAAGTGGATATTTTTTTGTATTCGTGAGTGAGGTACAAAGTTTATTAAAGTGGATATTTTTTGTGAGGTATAAAATTTATCATTCGTGAGTGAGGTACAAAGTTTATTAAAGTGGATATTTTTTGTGCGGTATAAAATTTATCATTTGTGAGGTTTATTGTGTGGACATTTGTTTTATGAAAATAAAAGTTTGGGCATTTAGAAATCCAACACAAGCACCTAGAGAGGAAGGGTGCGCTGAGGTTATTTGTGTATTCTTGGTGATTCACCGCCTTTAGGATTGAAGTGTGTTTGGTGATACAAGGATCCATTGTCTGGTTGAATGAGCAGACACTTGCAGAGATGGCGAATCCTATGGCATAGACCTACCTCAACGAAGACAACAAATTAGATGGCTTGAATTTCATTAACTAGAAATTCAAAATGCAGACCCTGATGGATAAGCGCAAAAACAAGGCCAAGGTATTGTTGCGTATGTCTATTAAAGATAGCATAATTCCACATATTAGATAAGCTAAAACTTCTGCTAAAACGTGGACAACGCTTAAAGATCTGTATGAAACTAGCAACACAAATTGTATTCTGTTCCTGAAAACTTAATTGCTAGGCATTAAGATGGATGGAAATGAATATGTTAGTTCATTTTTGGGTCGCATTAACGAAGTGAAAGACAAGCTAGGAAATATAGGGGAAACAGTTTCCAACACTGATCTTGTCACAATTACCTTAAAGGGTATGCTAGAATACTATCAGATGTTCATAACAGGTCTCGTAGCAAGGGATAAACCTCCTACTTTTGAACAATTGATAGGTATCTTGCTGCAAGAGGAAGAGAGGTGCGTGGATTTAAAGCCTCATAATTTAGATTTGGCACTGTGGTCAAATAAGAGATCCGCGAGAGGGAGATTGGGAGAAAGAGGCAGAGGAGGCAATTCATCGCAGAGAAGACAATATCCAAGGCCTAATCAAGGTATGCAATCTAACAAGAATGAGTCAAAGAGCTGTTTTTATTGTGGTCAACCTGGTCATCTTATTAGAGACTATCATAAGAAGAAGAGTGATGAGGCTAGGAATAAACCTAGAAAACATTAAGGTCATTATGCAGAGGAATATTCAAATCATGATCTCAGATTGTTTATTGCTAGTGATGATATTGATGAACCCCCAAATTTTGATTCATGGGATCTTAGACTGTTTGTGTCAAATGTTGCTTTGTCTACCGAAACAGATGATATTGATGTCTAGTTTGTGGATTTCAAAGCATCAGTACATATGACATGTAATAAGATGTGGTATACTAATTTTAAAGAAACATAGAATGGAGCCAACATATATCTTGGAGATGACCGCACTCATCAGATCAAGGGATACATAGATATTCTAGTAACATTGCCAAATGGGTAATTCATCACATTTGCAATGTTGTGTATGTGCTAGGGATAAAGAAAAATTTGATCTCTGTGTCCACCATTACAGATCAGAACTTGAAGGTTGAATTCTTCCAGAATTATTGCATAGTGAAGGATATGCTAGACCAATACATAACTATTGCAACGAGAGTCAGAGTAGGAGGAATCTACAAGATTGATGTTACCAACAAAGAACATCACACACTGACTTCTGCAACTATGCCAATAGAGAGTCTTTGGCATCAAAGGTATGGCCACATCAATCATCATGATTTATTGTTATTACAGAAACAAAATATGGTTGAAGGACTTCCCATGTTAAAGAATGAGAATGTTGCTTGTGATGGATGTGCATTAGGAAAGATGCATAGAGATGAATTCCCCTCTAATCCTGATAGGAAAAAGAGAGATGCGTTAGATCTTGTGCATACTGATGTTTGCATACCTATGCAGACTAGGTCTTTATGAGGTGAATTTTATTTTCTGTGATTTATTGATGATTTCACGAGATACACATGGGTTTATTTCCTTAGAATAAAAAGTGATGTTTTCGAGTACTTTAAGGAATTCAGAACCATAGTGGAAAAGAAGACATGAAAATCCATCAAAATCCTCCGTTCAGATCAAGGGGGGAGAGTATAAATCAGGGGACTTCATCAAATATTGCAAAGATCATAGAATAGTACAACAATTTACAATACCCTACACTCCACAATAGAATGGAGTGGCTGAAAGGAAAAATAGAACTCTGGTAGAGTGTGCACGCAGTATGATGAAAGGTAAGAATCTTTCAAATACATTTTGGGCTGAAGCCATAAATAATGCAATTTATTTAAATAATAGAAGTCCAACAAGGTGTCTTGATAATATTACTCCTTTCGAAGCCTTGTATGGTTCCAAACCTGCAGTTCATAATTTGAAAGTATTTGGGTGTAAACGGATTTTGCACATATTCCAAAGGAGAATAGGAAGAAATTGGATGCTAAAGCCATTAAATGTATTTTCATTGGGTATTGTTCTGAATTCAAAGCATACAAATTGTTTGATCCTTCTACTCACAAAGCATTTGCGAGTAGAGATGTACTTTTCCATGAGCATGAAGCAGGAAATCATGATGACAACAGTCATGAGGAATGGCATAGACTTCTTGATGAAGGAGTTAAATAAGAGCAACAACAAAAACAACAATCACCACAACAACAACCACAATTGCAACAATAGCCACAACCACAGAGACAACAACAACAAGAAGAAGGACTCAGTGATATGTACACTTCAAGCAGTCACAGTTCACCTAGAGGTGAAGACAGATTTTCACAAAGTGGGGAGGGAGATAATCAGTTGAGAAGATCTTCACGACAAGTTCGGCTCCCTAAGATGTATAGAGACTATGCCCTAATGAGTAGCATTTCAAATGTCATAGAACACATGAGTTTTAATGAAGCCAATGAACATGATGAATAACGAAATGCAACGGAGGAAGAATATGAATCTATAATGAAAAAAATACTTGGGAATTGACTGAATTGCCTAAACATAAAAGCCCATTGGATGCAAATGGATATACAAACCCAAGTTTAAATCAGATGGTAGTATAGACAAATATAAGGCTAGATTGGTGGCAAAGAGGCATTCACAAACATAAGGTATTGATTATGCTGAAACATTTTCACCAATAGCTAAATCGAATACTATCAGATTGTTAATTGCTTTAGCTACAAAGTACCATTGAAAGCTACACCAATTAGATGTTAAATCTGCATTTTTGAATGGTGAGTTAAAGGAAGAGGTTTACCTTACTCAACCTGAAGGGTTTGTGGAACATGGGCAAAAACACTTAGTGTGTAAGTTAAAGAAAACATTGTATGGACTAAAACATGCACCTAGGTCATGGTATGAGAAGATAGACTCTTTCTTTCTTCAACAGGGTTTTATGATGAGAAAAAGTGATCCAAATCTGAATACTAAATTTGATGAGAAGGGGTATATAGTATTGTTTTCATTATATGTTGATGATTTAATAATTACAGGAAATGCAGGGAAAATAATTGATGAAATCAAGGAGTAGTTGTCACAAGTTTTTGAAATGAAAGATCTTGGTGAGTTACATTACTGCCTAGGTCTTGAAGTTTGGAGAAATGCAGGCCAAACTTTTGTTTTTCAAAGTAAGTATGTCAGAGAAGTACTTAA
>JASDQU010244711.1:43666-70123 GCA_032191745.1 Picea mariana | reverse complement strand
ATTGCTGTTCATTATGTTATCTTCTTTATGTTTATAACTCTGGATTTCACAGTAAAGACTCACTGCCACTAAGATTAATGATTCAAAGTTAGAAAAGGAGAGAAATTATTAATAATCTACACTAACTGATTCACCCCCCCCCTCTCAGTTAGTTCATACCTGTAACAACATCTACATGATTCTTATGGGAAAGGTTTGCTTGGATGATGTACTTTTTAAGTTCTAATTTTGATGTCCAATACAAATTGAATCTAAATTCTGAGTATTAAAACTCTTCCCATATAAAATTAAAGCCACTCCAAATCAATGTAATTTCCTTAGATGATTATTTTTCCTCGGGTTTGGAGTTATCCTAATATTTTCTTTCTCCTCCACTCTTTTCTTTGATCACTTTCAACTAACATGGATTTTCTGCATATAATTTTGTATAATAAGCTTAACTTATTTCTTATTTTCATTTTAGTTATTTTCTGTCATCCTTGTAGTTTTCATTTTTAGGCATTGGATGCCATTGTCCTATGCTCTGTACAATAGGTCTTTTAAGTACGATTATTCCTTTTACGTTTTATATTTCTTTACCCAAGCTTCCTCTCTTATATAGTAGCAAGAGATATTCTTTCACGTTTCCTGGAAACACATTTTTGACATTCTAGACAACATGGTAATTTAAATCTTTTACCGATATAATTTTCATAAAATTGCTTGGGAACCCATCTTTTTATTCCCCAATCCAATCATTGACTAAAGACTTGATGTTAGTACTGCCAATTCATTAATTTTTCAATCTTATTTTTATAGCTCGTGTTTGTTGGTGTATTGATATCATCAAAAGAGGGATGGGATTGAAGTCTTATGGTCTTGTTTTCTTAATTTGATTGACTATGATTTTAGGAACAAGATGTTGTGTCCAGAGATCCAAATCTCACAACAATCATGACACTAAAGTCATTTGGTAAAAGGAATTTTGAGGGAAAGCACATACTGATCATATCTGAGGAAGATGGTTGTGACATTTGATTGAATGGACAACTAACGAATAATTAATAACTACAGTGACCTTCACATGAATTTTTATGACAACCAACTTAGTTTAAGTTTATTTTATCTTGGCATGATTTTCCTAGTATTAGTTTAATTTTGATCTTCACTTTATTTTAGTTTAATGTCATTCCAATAAGTTAGTCATTTAGAGGAAGAATTGTTCCCAAGCTATCTAAGAGTTGATCACACTGTTCTCTTTTATATGCAGGTTGGGAAAATGAATTGTGCAACTAACAACTTTGAACTTTTGTCCTTGACTGAAAGCAACTTAGGGAAGTGTTGTTCTAAACTTGGCTACTCAGATTGCTTTGCAATTGTTTTTTGTCACCAACTCAATAGCTTATCAGAAATATATTCTCATTCATTTGCTCTTATATTGTTTCTAATATGGTTGATGTTTGGAGTCAATTTAAGGACTATTTGGATGACCTCCATAACTGTGATTTTCCTCTTTTCTTTATTAGATTGAATTATTGAGATCTATGTGGTTATTGATGATATTTTATAGCAAAGAGAAAATGGTGCTTGAGTGAAAAATATGAAATGTAATTTCCATTATTGGAAAATTCAACATTTTTAAAATTGCAAAGGAATTGCTTATGTCAAGAAATCTTAAGAGCATTTGAGTTATGAAATATTACATGAACTTGGATTTCAAAAATTTTCTTTGACTAAGCATCTACACTAACCCACTTTGTTAGGTTCCCAAAAAACTTGTTTGTATCACACCGAATGAAAGAAGTTGCATCTGACAATTGGATTGGAGAATTATGTCGCAAATATTTTATACTAAATCATCAATTCTTGTAATTTTTTTTTTTTTTTCATTTCATCTTNGTTTTTGTCAGGATTGATATCGAATGGTTACCATTTATTGATTGATTATTTCCCTTGGATTATTTTTTGAGTTTTCAGAAAACACTCTCCTTGTTGCTGCAACAAATTTATTGCTAGCTCTGGGTTTTCTTCTTATTTTTTAGCCAGTTTTCTTTCTTTTTTGATGACTAATAGTTTAGTTTTAGATCCCTTAGTTTAATTTTATTTTTCTCGAATTTGATTTCTGATTTTAGACCTTCTTTCTGCTTGTACATATTAATTCCATCTTTTGGTTTGACATCTGGTATTTCCCTTGAGTTGAATTGGATCTTTTCCTTCCTTAATGATTTATCTTTGAATTTTGCTGAGGGGTTGGTCAATTCTGGTCACATACTGAAGATTTTTATTACAAGTCATAAGATGCATATGTTTCTCTGTGTAAGTGAACATTCATGAAGTTCTCAGTTGTAGGTATGGACTGATAATTATGGTGGAACACATGTGCATGTTGTCTGTATCATGATAATCCATAAGTATAATAAAGTGTTTATCCACTCTTTTCTTTGAGCTCCATCCACTTCACATTGATAGAATGGACAATACTATGATAGTTTTTGGAGAAACATATGGGTCAAACTAAAATGCATAACATTTACTCAACAAATTAACACAACTCTCGTATCATCCTGCTTCCTTCACCCTAAGTGCATATATATATATATATATATATATATATATATAAGGGTGATCATTTTATGAAATAAAAAAGGAAGTTGAAATTACTATCAATAGTGTGGGAAGTACAAGTAAACCCCCATGGTTGAACCAAATCTAATCTGAGGTGTGCAGCGAATAAAACAATTTTAATTCATTATTTGGCTCTATGAAAAGGGTGTGTTAGATTACAAGTACTATAAATATTGGGTTATATATTTTAAAATTTTGGTGTCATTGTGGTACACATAAATATTGGAAAATTGTCTACAGTGTGCTGAACTCATCTTTAAAAATCAGATCTGAAGTATATTCCCTAGAATTCTATTGACAAAGATAATCAGTTCTTCCAGTGTGTCACCATTTGTTGTGGCCACAACAACCCCCCTTTTTTCTTTTACAGGTGAAAGGAAAGAGGTCTCCTTCTAAAATTTCAATCCTACTTCCTAATCCTCTACCGCTTGAGCCTAATCTTATGTCTTTGTCTACTTTGAGGGAGATGGAGGTTCTATATTGTTGGAAGATTGTTTTTTATTGGTGTTGATTATTCCTTTTGATATGATGATTTCAAATGTCTTCATGATGGTTATTGAACTATGACGTTTTATTGACATTTGGTTTCAAACTATTCATTGATTCTGAAGTGTTTGATGAGACTATGTCACTACAAGTTCTGATGTTCTATTGCATGTCCTAGATGAGGTTTTGGATAATTATTTTTTGATTGAATAACTTAAATTATCCATCCTCTTGTTGATATGTTATGCTTCATGACTTCATACTTATGCTCTGGCATATGGATTCTACTCTTCTTCTTTGAACTAGTTTATGTAGTCTTATAACACTCATCTACAATCACCATATTATTGTTAAATAAATTTAACACTCTCTTATAAGTTGGTTTAAAGGTAGGGAATATATTGTTTATTGTATTGGCTAGTATTCTTTTGATTGTATGGCTAATATCATTCTTTTTTTTGCAAGAGAAAGTTTTTAGAGCCACTTTATTCCCATGATAGCTCCAACCTTGAGAGGCTTGTGGGGAGAATCTGTTCATCATTTTCTAGAACCTTGAATTTGATCCTCACTGAGCTTCCTCTTGTCCTCTTTTCCTGAGGTCTTTAGCTTCCAATGCTATTAAATCCACCTTTCCTACATACCTATCCCCAAGCCTTTTCGGATTGATCCCTATTGGATTCTTCTTTTGTCCTTCCCTCTCTTCTGAAAACTAGGCCTAAGGACTATTGGGGTTTCTCCTTCTTCTTCTCTATTATTTCCTCTAAAAAGATCTCATAGTTGGATTATTCTCGTCGAGAGATTTCTAATGACTCTAACCATTCTTAAATCTGAGTTATGTATTGAAAGTTATGGCCTCTTAAAGATTCCTAAGCCAATTCTCACATTTTCTTCCCACTTTCACATGGCATCTGAGTGTCTCACACTCTCTTGTGGCATATGGCATGGTGTTATCGCTGATGTAGTACCCACCATCTATCGTCATCATTGTTGATATTTTTCCTGACTCGTTTTCCCAACCTTTCGATCACATACTTCAAAAACAATGTCGTAGCTTCATCGTCCTTGGCATTCACACTCTTCATTGTTGGAGTCCTTCTCCATCATAGTATATCTACTCCTAATATCAAAAATCACTATGATGGGCCTCCCTCGATGAATGGTTGGGATTGCATCTCACTCACTACTCGATTGACGACCTTCATTCATTCTGAGATTTGATGGCCTTACGTATACAATACCCACAATACATAGATTTATTTATGTTTCTCAGTCAGCGAATGTTCCTTTGTTACCTCAAATTGAATCCATGTTTTCACTTTCATATAGCATTGTTGTTCACAGCTGAATTCTTTGGTGAATTACGCAGGCTCTTTTCACTATAATCCCCTTTTCCTTCCAAGCAACCAACATCATAACCACAATATTATTACTTTGCAAAGTTACGCAAGCTTAAACCTCGAGCAGTTTTCCAAAGAGAAACTCTTCCAAGCCATTGATCTTTTCCCTGAGTGAATGGTTGGATCTTTTTCGTGCAATAGTATGCGGGTTATAACTTTGGATGGTCAAAGTTAACACTCTGAATGGCCTCCTTCTGACTCTGAATAAATTTAAATCGTGACCATTGATCTTCACTAAAAGGATGCTCTAGATATTTCACATGCAAAACAAAGCTATGAGGGAATATTCCTCGATACCTCTTGTCGATACCTTGGAACTTCACAAATTTTATGGACGTTGAATAATCATCTTTGAATACACGCCATCACTTTTTTTAGGATTTAAACCTTCAGCACGTGAATCGAAGAAGGAATATTCTTCAATTATTTTATTCAATACCTTTGCATTGGCACATTGGAACAAGCCACCAAATGGCTCTTCTGATGTACTATGGGAATCGACTGTAGATCTATTAAATAATTAGATCTCACTCTCGGAGTTGATGAATCAGGATGGGAATGGGATAGGAGTTAGAAAGACCCCGATGTGAAGTTATGAACACGCACACTCTGCTCTTTTTGAGGTCTGATGGACAACTAACCAGAACCATTGATCTGGTGGGTTTTCTCTTTTGCAGGTTCAATAATTAATGGTCTAGATTAACCCACGGGCCTAGTCAATGGTTGTTCAGTGAGAAATTTTAAACAACCATAAATTTTCCTACAGATGTCGAATGAGGCTTGTGATACCTCATTGGAAATTTAGTAGGAAAAGGAATGCAATGATATGGATATCTAAGAAAAACAACTGATGGAATATTTCATAAAATATAGAAAACTGAAAACCAAAGATTTGGGGGGAAATTGGCCATATCAACTCCAGGAAGCCGTATCTAGAGCTACAAGCAACGAAATCAGGCATAGGAGGGCTCGATAGAAAGTTGTAAGAGTGAAGAACAAGCTGAGACATTAATTTCTAGTATTTTAAATAAGAAATGGTTGCAAAAAAAAAATAAAAAAATATAAAAACCTGAATTTGGATGAAAACCGTCTATGTTGACTTCAAATCGTCATATCATGAGTTGCAATCAATGAAATTGAGACAACAATAGCTCAACGGAAATATAATACATAAGAGAATAATAAAAAATTGTCACTTTTTGTAGGTGGAAGTCAAAAACTCCCATAAACGTCTGAAAAACAAAAGATAACGCAAATGGACATAGGACGAAAATAATGACTGATGAGTCTATTCAGTTTCTCTGTATAACACTTACATGTGTCCATTTTCAAAATGAGAGAAGAGAAACAAAAGGAAAATGAAATGAACATAGATAAGAACTGAAGATTATCTCTCTTGTCTTATAAAAGAGAACTCATGGCATAGAGCCAAGACTTTTTCCCTTTGTAACAAAAGATGGTACTTTTACTTCTGAGTAATAAAGAGAAGGAAGTTTTTTGAAGTCATAATTGTATGCAAGTGCTTGTGGGACTATCCTACACTTGTATTTTTGTTTTAAGTTTTATGGGTATTGATCATATGAACTATTTTTGTGCTTAGTATCTATAATCCTTTACTGTTGTGATTTTTTATGGGTGCAGAAATCATGTTAAAGATTTCATTTTCAACTATTTGAGATGATTTCTACAATATTATTGTGCTAACATGTCTAGATTGTCATGAACTATTTCTGTTGTCTAGATATTAAATTTCACTGTAGTCATCTATTATATTTTGTCCTGGGATAGGTTATAATTATTTAAATTTGATTAGTTAGATTTTAGTTAGATTATCCTTAGAATTAGTTATAACTCTTTGGGGGGAGGTCGTTGTATTTCACCTTTTTATTATTTTAATTATGAGTCGCAATGAGGCCCATAAATTCACGGGAAACACTACCCCAACCAAGTGTAGGTCTTATTGGGACCTTCCATCGGGTGGTTTCCCTCATATGTTTGAACGAGTCATTCTGGCCCATCAACTAGTGGCACACAACCATACCAAAATTTTTATTTCATATCATATGTAGTGTACTATCAAGTAATAGTAACACCCTTATTGTTGCTAATTTGGATGACTAAATGAATCGTTGAAGGTGTGAATAATATATCCAATGGATGCACAAAATGGCATACCATATGTGCCATGCTTTTTGGTTCTTTGAGGATGAATATTGGAATTGTGTACCAATGATACATGCTAATACATGTGGACCAATATTTTAGACCTTTCAAAGGCCTCGTTATAGACTATAATTTTTTTATAGAACTTTAATTATTTGATTGCAAAATTTTTAATAGATTTTAGTAAATTATTTGTTGGATATCGACGTCATTATGAGGTTTTTAACACTAGGTATATATATTGAGGCTTTGTATGTGGTTAATGGAATAAACCTTAGCATTAAGACCTACACAAATATCCTAGGAAACCAAGGCCAAGAGTTACACCTTAAACCACAACACATGGCCTTCCAAGGGTATTCTTGGCCTCTATATTGTAATATTGATGTCATTAGGAGGTTTTGAGCACTAGTGATGGGTCCTGGGGACTTGAACATGGTCAAGGAAGGAAACATATCCTTAGTATTATAGCGTCAGTTGCAACCACTGAAGCATTGGTGCTCTTATTGGCCTAGTTGCTATCCTACTTACAGACAACTCTTCCCCATGCCTCCTTGAGACCTTCTAAAAAACAACCTTTTGGAATTTGTAGATGCCCTTACAATTATTTAGCATGCGTATACATGGGATACTCAAGGTAAAAATCATGTACATGATAATAATTCCTAAGAAAAAATATTTTTTCCTAATTAAATGTTGTTTTACAGGTTTGGTTAGTTGCCTAACCCCCTTTTCTAGAACCCAACTGTCTCTAACCCATTAGAGATGACATAAAAGGAGCATTTTTTCCAAGGATACAGGTAATGATTATTTTCACACCAAAAGAAAAAATCTATTAGGATACACCCACTGAGTTTGTAAGCCCTTTTACATCCCTATTGTTGCTAGTTATTGACTTGGAAACCCTTGTTTCCAACCCCTTTGTGATCACCAACCAATATGGTCAAGAGTCCCCGTTATATTCGCTTTGGGTCTGTAGTGAATCTGGAGTCAAAACCATTATTTATAACAAGAGCTTGGGTGGAGGGAACCAAGATCTGTTTTGACAAGGAAACACTACACCAGACAAGTATAATTGGTAACTACCTAACTATTGTTCATCAATAAGAAACTCATTCCTTCAAAGTGTATTGGTATTGGTATTGTTTAAACTTGCATTTATTTCATATATGCTTCATAGAATACTAAGTTATTTGATCATTTTGTTGTTTTTAATTGAATTAACAGGTATTTATCATTATAACTACCTCTCTGTGTAGGTATATTTGTTTGAGATTCTTGCAGGCTACAAAGGAACTATTGAAAATAGCAAGGATGCTCCAATTGGGAATGAAGCCAATAGTATCACTCCTAGTGAGTTAAACTTTCTCCTCTGCTCAATAGTTAGTTATTTTCTTTGAATTCGGTTATAGATCATTGTTGATTGTTCTTTATGGAATTTTCTTCTTGTATGATCATTAGTATGTTGCAGTAATCCTAATATTGTAGCATAATTTTTCCCAAAAGAAGAATTGGAGACCATAATAAGGAGTTAATATCCTTTGTGGGTCAATATAGGGTGCTTGCATGAATTTTGTTTTGTTTTCTTGATTGCTTCTTGATTTTACTATTGAGTTTAGTCTTTTAGAAACCTAGGCATTTATTTTCATTCCTTGAGTCCAATCTTTTTCTTTATTTTTCTTGAAATTATGGTGTTGTACGTGTTGTTATTCAATAAACAATAGAGTACATATGTGGATATTAAGAGGGAAGGGAACACACATACAGACCTTTCCTTGGTGACAAGAGCATACAAGTCTTGTAAAGAGGCGTTTCTGCCTTTTTTCTTGGTCAAGGTCTTGTCTTGGTCTTTGAGGGTCTTCCTGGGATTTCTTGGTTTCTTTCTATGTCCTTAGTAGTCTTGTAAGTCATTATTGGTTAATAAAACTAAAAGAAAAAAAAGATTGCTTGATGCTTCTATCATTTTGAATCATCCTTGGATTTGATTTTTGGTTTCCATTATTTTTTGGCTTTCTTTTGATCTCTTTGTTGCATTTTGTGTTTTGGGATTTAGACCTAATTTTTCCAAGTTTTTCTAATTGTATACAATATTTCTTTTGAAAACAGATGCATACATACACGGATTTTATATAGGAGTTAAGTTTGTACATACGTGCTTAAAATGTGTAACTCTTGGCGTGTATGTGTGCCCTATAGAAGGCTCAGGTGTGTATATGCTCCTTATAAAACGAAAGGGAATGTACAATAGCTCATACACACTCCCTAAAATGATCGAAGGTGCATACAAGAGATTATTTACGTGACCTACAATGGATAAATTTGCGTACTCCTCCATGAAGCTGACTTTCTTGCTTGTTTTTTAGCCTTTCTAAGCACCAATTTGGCTTTTCTGGGGGTCTCTTTTGGGGAGCTTGGTCCCGAAATTTTTTGTGGCCTATAGGAGGCTGATAAATATTTAAATTTGAAAGGAAAAATAATTTTTTTATCCTTCTTTCTCTCTTTTCTATCCATTGGATTGCATATCTTTAAAATTAGTCTTGTTATCAAGATCTTGGTTTCGTTGCCATTGTTGTGGTCATATTTGAAACTTGAGTTTGTATTTGAGTTCGATACTTTTATTTTGTGCTTTCCTTTGGATTTTCACTCATAAAAAAAAAAAATCTTTCTTTTAGAATCTTTTGTTAGTTTTTTCTTTGGTAGAAAGAAGAAGAAAATGAAAAAAACCTAGTTTGATACTAGTTAGGTTTCTTTCTTTTTGTTTCTTTGTTTTGCTTCATATTTGAAAAAGAAAAAGATATTAGCACATGATTTTGTTTTATTCCCATATTGAAATCATTTTTTTTAAATAACAAAGAACATCCTTTTTTTTGCTTCTTTTGCTTTTTTCAAAAGGTTGGATAGTGCATTTTGCATCATAAAGAGAAAATTTGCATTTCAAGGTTTGAAAGATTGTTCCTGAATTTTTCTTTTTTGAAAATATTTTTCATTGAATAATTAATGAAATGTTTTATTTTCCACTCTTCTTACAAGTTTCATTTTTGAAAAAGTCTCAAACAACATCAATTTCACTTTCATATTCTTTGTGTAAAAAATAATCGCTAAAATGAATGCTAAATTTAAAATTTACTAGACTTTGTTTCTAGGGTTCATAAACAAGTTTACGGTTAGGGACTTCGATTAGAATTGGAGAGATAAATCTCCAAGTCTAGTAAAAAAACATAGGAGCATGAAATAGGGAGAATAATATCCAATTGTCATATAAGTATAGTCATGATCTACATGTAACACAAGAGTTAAACATGAGGTCAAGTAAGGAATAGTTAAATTGATAACCCCTCTAAGGCTTGACCGAGCATTGATGAGAGATCGTATGTCGATGGTTGTTGGCACAGAGGTGTAAGACCCTAGGTATAATTTACTTAACCAACAAACCCTTCAGACACTGGACCTTTTGACATCACCTGCATAAAGGTGATGTCTCACTTGAGGTATCTATGGGGACTGCAGGAACCAAGTTTTTGCAGTGGTGAGAGAATGTGAGTCGATCAACTTATTCATTAAAACCTATCTATACTATGCACAATATCTAGATTCTATTTAATCCTTAATTTATTCATACATACAATTGTGATGTAATTTACCATATCACTTATTTATTGAACCATTTAATATATTGCACAGCCTCAAATCATCAATAGAGATATATCTAACCATGCATAATCAAAGTATACGTGAATAAGAAAATTAAAAGACATTCAACACAAACTTTAACATGGTTCACCCAACCCTGGGCTACATCCACAATTTCTTTCTTCTATATTATTCTTCTTTAGGAAACAATCTCAAGCTTGTGCATTGCGCTACAATGGATACATAATAATCATTCCTCGTCCCACCTAGCCTATGCAGTACAAGCATTCTACCATTCACTCTCTACACTAGGTAACCAAAACAAAAATAATATCAACAACCCCTAATATTCCCATTACATATTTATACAAGAGATTAGGGATCAAAACCCTATGAAAAATATTCATGAGTCTGTTACAATTCTTTGCTCAGGTGGCTTTGTGCTCCTTGCTTTATCTTCTTGATCTTCTCGATCTTCTCGACATTCTTGATTTTCTTGATCTTATTTATTTTCTTACTCTTCTTGATATTTTTCTAAGTGTTATGTTATTGCACGCTTTAACCTTGACTTCTCCCATTTCCTCTTATTTTTTGTGTTTTATCCATACTTAGTATTTTCCTCAAAATTCTATCCAAAATTTCCTATCCAATAGGCCTCCAACAGTCGCATGTGGCTCGTCACAAGCCACTCAAGCCTATTGTTTTGCGCTTTTCCATGCCTCCATCAACTTTTGGAGGGTCTCCCTCGTTATTTGTACCTCTTTCATGGATTATGCTTCCTTACTTAGTATCCTTCATTTCTTTCTTTTCCATGCCCTACATAGTGGAAAACTCCCCTATCACCGAGAGTGCTTCATCCTTGAGGGGTTCCAATTTATGCGCAATACTCTTTTGTTCTTATTTCATCTGTTCTACTTCAAAATACAAGTTTTTGTTAGCCAAAATTGTTGTCATCCATTCCATAGGTGGTAAATTATTAATGCTCTCATTTTCTTGGTGTTCCTTCTCCTGTGCACTCTTTGTTTTATCCTCCATCACCTTCATCTTTGGATTCATCGTGAATTGGGTCCAAATATGTGTGCTCGCATCGCACATCCTTGTGCATTCCTATAATAGGATTTTAATTTTTGCAACTAATGTCTATGTTATATTTTCCCTTTGTTCCCTTTCTTCTAGTGGTGTCCTTGGTACTATGCATGATTCCAAGCCTTTAATCTTGGTGCGAAACCATTTTATGACTTCGTCAATATTTGACACCTTTTCTTCCATTGCGGCTTCTACTATCATTAGTACTTATGGTATTTATTTATATAGTTTTTGGATGGTAATTTATATCCGTTGCGCCATTTTATCGGCTTCATCCTTATCTTTCAGTGCTTTCTCGACCTTTTCTTCAGCCTCACTCTTCTGTGTCAATGTTCTTTCAACTTCTTTTTCCACTGCACTCTTTTCCTGTAGAGTAGTTGTGTATTCCTTCTCTAGATATGTCTTTTCCATCACAAATTTTATCAACTTGCGAGAAGAAAAATATGAAGGGAATCATAATTGATGCACGATACCCGTTTGCAATCCATGTAGCACTATTGTGGGCATCTATGTGATGCCTGAGTCCAAGTGACTTAGTCATTGTGCTTTTTCCTGCATCTCGGGTGTGGGTAACTCTACTACATATGATGGGATTTTTATCACTCTCTACCCTACAACCATCTGTGAGAAGTGAGGAGTGGTGACTTCTACTTCCCCCGTCGTGCCTACTGGTTTTCCTTTGTTGGATATTCTTTCTATTTCCAGGCTTACTATCTCCAACCAGTGTTGCAATTTAGCCATCTTCTCTTACATATTCTTACCAATCTCTTCCTACAACTGTGAAATCTATTGAAATACCTACTTGGTGGAATCCTTTACTTTGTAATCGATATTATCCATATCATCATCCATCATTGTATAAATGGTTGTTCCTTGTTCGCTTTCTTCTTTTTCTGCACAGATGGGGTTGGTCTCGTGCCCTTGTATTTTATTTTCTCTCCTGTATTGGTTACTATTTGTTGCATTTTTTCTGCTGATGGTGTTGTCTCTAACGAGTCCCCTGCACCATTTCTTTGACTATGTTCTTGATCATTCCCTGGATTTTTTCATTGTTTTTCCTATTCGTTTCCAGGTTTCTATGTCTCATTTCCATCTGTAGGAATCTTCCAATTTGGATCCCAATCCTACATGATTAGTTGTATATATTATTTAGTAACATTGTACTTTATCTAGTCCTGTTCCTCTCTATGGTACTTCTTTTCCTAGACATATATATGATGCCAGTCTACCCAAAACTATGTGACCAGTGTGTATGCTTACACCAGTTTTGTTGTTATACGTAGTGTGTCCTTAATCATCATCGAATCCTTTCAACATAGAGAAAAATTCTATGTTGATGTCTATTTTTCGTCATTTTTTCGTTGTATACTAGAAGTTTTCACACTTTTTTGCTAAACATGGTTTCCATATTAGACCTAAGATATATGCATCCTTTGGATCTTCCCATGCTGAGAATGCATGAAAATTTAGTAGCCATGGATAATGGAAATCCATTCCACTATCTTTTGCATATACACAGTCAATAATAAATTGGTTTAACAGGAAGGGTGAGGTCCCTTCCACACACTTCTTTGCTGCAAAAATCACTCATGTTGGAACTTGGTCCTTCCGTCATTTCCGTAGCATCTTGCATGCTAACACCTATGTCACAATTCTGATAGTTAGGTCACATATCACATATCCAGGTTGGACACCCCTCTAACTATGTGAAAATTTTGTTTCATGGAATTTAAGAAATCCCTGTCGCTCTTTTTGTCAGCAAAAAGTAGGGTGAAATCTTCCCCCTGTGTCGTGATCCCTGCAATCAATTTTGTATCTATCGAGATTGGGATATCCAACCAAAGATAGCCTCCATGAACACAATATAGGAGAAACTTATCACATGAAACTATTGTGTTTCTATGTCCAAAGTGTGGGATCTCAAACAGGTTGAGTAGGCCTGCTCGCTCAAATCCTATGGCCCATACATGCGGCACAGGTATGCTATGGATTGTTGTTGGGTCTACTTTCATCTCTAGATAATGGTGGAGCACAATTTCAGGGAACTTCATCATGTGTGTAATTTCATGGTCTTCATATATGAGTTGTGTCACCTTCCCCAGCATATCTTCGTTGATGATGACCCCTTCTGGTATTTTGGGCATCACTAATGTGTGGTTAACATTGTTTGACAGTGTCACAGGTGGGGAATCATACTTTCTTAGTGGAATGCAGTCATAGGGGAACCTCAGCTCCGATGACGATGCTCCTAGAGTTTCCTCAACATTTGGTTCTACTTGTGATGCTTTTGTGCAGGCCTTATTTGGTATAGGTATTGGTGCTTTCGCTGGTGTCATTTATATAAATTGGTAATCCTTATCAACTCCTTCAACTATGTGTCTCCTTCTTAGATATGATCATGTTCTCTATTCTCTCTTACTTGCATGCAACTCGTAGTAAAAATAACTAATGCTTGCCGATCCTCAACCACTTTTGTACCCCCTTTCCACCTGTTTATATCCCTTCACACCTGAACTAACTTGTCCAATCCACCATCGGGGTTGATGAATTCTTAATTAAATGTTTCTTTACTACTAAATTTGTCATTGGAGTTTTTCCTTGTACTACTAGCCTATCATGATTTCTATCAAATTTTTCCATTTATGATTATACGACGTCTCTATGACCTTTCATTACCACTTCATAGTCGTTGTTTCCACCCTTTTTGTTTTTTTAATGGTCTTGTCAGTACTAAGTTGCGCAACTGTTCTAGCTTCCACTTTTTTTTACTGCATATTATTTTTCTTATGTGTATTGTTTTGTTAATTGGTGCAATTTCATCCCTGTGTACGACAATAATTCCTTCTTCCTAATTTATTATGCCTTTGTACTATGTAATTGTTTTTTGTCTTTTTCTTTTTCTACTTTTTTATTTCTTTTTCTTTGTCTTACTTTTTATTTTATTTTCTTTCTTTTTCCTACTATAGTACACTAATATGGTACATGTCTTCTTTCGCAACTCAGATTATTGCACAAATTGGTGGCCCTCTTTATAGGGTTTCAACCGACTTCCATTCACCATTCCTCCTAGGAGTTCTCCATTCAGTATTTCTAACTGCGCAACACCTGTCTCCATCACCTTCTTAATCACATATGGGCCTAACTAGTGCATTTAGAAATTTCTAGGATGCTGCATAAACTTGTTGTCATATAATAGTACTGAGTCTCTGACTTGGAATTTGTTTTGCTTAATATGTCGATCATGCCATGATTTCTCTATAGACTTTTGAACTTGTTGGTGGAATCCTGCGACAAATATATCCTCCTAAAGATGTATTAATTGCGGCAATCTCTCCTCTATTACGCTAGAGTCCAAAAGATTAGTGATAGCTGCAATGTGCAGACTCGTCACAATAAACTCCATTGGCATGACTACTTCTTGTCGATAGACCAACCTAAAATATGTTTGCACTATCAAATTTCATCTTCCGATAACCATGGGGCACAATTTCGGGGAACTTTGTCATGCATTCAATGTCATGGTCTGTATATCTGAGTTGTGGCACCTTCTCGAACATATATTTGTCGATCATGACCCTTTCTGGTATGTTGGGCGTCACGAATGTGTGGTTAACATTCTTCGGCAGTGTCACAGGTGGGGAATCATACTTTCTTGGTGGAATGTAGTCACGGGGGAATGTCGGCTCCAATGATGATGCTCCTAGAGTTTACTCAACCTTTGGTTCTACTGTTGATGCTTTTGTGTGGGCCTTCTTTGGTATAGGTATTGGTGCTTTCGATGCTGTCATTTCTATAAAATTCGTAATCCTTGGTAGTTTCTTTGGCTCTATGTCCCCTTCTTAGCCTTTCTCTTATTCTCTTCCACTCTTACTTACATAGAGATCTTATTAAAAAACAATATTTTTTGTTTCCCCTCAACCGCTTTTGTACCCCCTTTCCACCTGTTCATATCCCTTCACACCTTAACTAACTTGTTCAATATTCCATCGAGGTTGATGAATGCTTGATTAAATGTTGCTTTATTAACGAATTTGTCATTGTATTTTTTCCTTGTACTTCCAGTCTATCATGATTTCCAGTGGATTTTTCCATTTATGATCATACAACATCTTTATGACCTGTCATTACCACTTCGTAGTTGTCATTTCAACCCTTTTTGTTCTTTTAATGGTATTTTTAGTACTAAGTTGTGCAACTGTTCTGGCTTCCATATTTGTTTATTGCTTAGTGTTTTTATTCTGTGTATTGTTTTCTTAATTGGCACAATTTCATCCCTCTACGCAACAATCATTCCTTCTTTGTAGTTTCTTATGCCTTTGTACTCCGTAATTTTTTTTATCTTTATCTTTATCTTTTTCTACTTTTTTATTTCTTTTTCTTTATTTTTATTTTTATTTATTTTTCCTTCTTTAAATTCCTACTATAGTACACTACTATGGTACATGTCTTCTTCCATAGCTCACATTATTGTGCAAATTTTCGGCCCTCTTTATAGGGCTTCAACCAACTTCCATTCACCATTCCTACCAAGAGTTCTCCATTCATTGTTTCCAATTGTGCAACACCTGTTTTAGTCACCTAATTAATCACTTATAGGCCTAACCATTGCATTCAAAAATTTCTAGGATGTTGCATAAACTTATTGTCATATAACAATACTGAGTCTCTGACTTGGAATTTGTTTTTCCTAATATGTCGATCATTCTATGATTTCTCTCTAGCCTTTTGAACTTGTTGGTGGAATCATGCGACAAATCTATCCTCCTCAAGCTATAGTAATTGTGACAATCTCTCCTCTATTGTGTTAGAGTCCAAAAGATCAGTGATAGCTGCAATGCACAGACTCGACATAATAAACTCCATTGGAATGACTACTTCTTTCCCATAAACCAACCTGAAAGGTGTCTACCCTATCAGTTTTTTTCTTCTGGTCCTATATTCCCATAATACTGTGGGAACCCTTAAGTCCCAATCATCTCTTACTATGTTGCAGATGTTTGTCAGTGCATTCTCTAGGATTTTATTAAATTCTTCTATTGTGCTATTGGATTGAGGGTGATATGGCGTGCTCCTTTTATGGTGGGTTTGAAATTATTCGGTCAAGTCTGCAATTTTCTTATTGATGAAGTGTGTTCCTTGATCACTCAAAAAAATGTGTGCACATCCAAATCTTGTCACTACATTTTCAAATAGAAATTTCACAACAGTATTTGCACTACAATTTGTAACTAGTTCTGCTTCTACCCATCTGGTCAGATATTTTGTCACAATAACAATATACCTAGATCCTTATCTTCTCGTTGGTGGATTTATTGGCCCAACAAAGTCTATCGCCAATTTATCAAAATCTTGTAGTGTAACAGTATTCTTTAGCATCCTTGTGAAGTGTGGGCCACTAGAGCCCTTTTCACAAAATATCCTGCATTGTTTATTTTCATCCATATTGTCCTTCTTCTATCCCATCGTGCACTTCCTCAAGTATCATTAGCCTTTCATTCTCTACCACACATCATCTTAATATCCCATCAACACCTAACTTGTATAAGATTTCTGCAATTAGTTGGTAGTTTGTTGCCTTGACTAGTAGTTGATTCTTATGGAACACTATCATGTCCAATGGAGCCATCCTTCTACTTAGAAACTACACAATGTCTGCAAAGTAGTCATCCACCATTTTAACCGAAAATAATTGTGCATTTGACAAACTATCATCTATATTTCCCACATCTTCTCCTATTAGTATGCGCGATAAGTGATTTGGTCCTGCATTCAAATTCCCTTGTTTCACAACAATTTCAAAGTCATATTCTTGGAATAAAAACAACCATCTGCATATTCTCCCCCCCAACACTAGATTGTTCACTAATTATTTAGTGCGTAATTTTATATGTACATATTGAAATGTGAACCCAACAAGTAATGCCTAAACTTATGTAGTGCATATACCATCACTAGTCCTTCCCATTCTGTCGTGGTGTAATTATTTTTTTTTGTCGACAATTTCCTGCTTGCAAAGGAAATTGGATGATCTATGTCTCCTTCTTCTGGTTGAGATAATATTGCACCTAAAGCAATGGATGAAGCATCCAAATGAATGTGGAAATCCTTTTTACAGTATGGGAATACCAAAATCGGCGTAGTCACTAGCTTCTATTTTAATGTATTTATCCCTTTCTGGCATTCCTCCTTCCACGGGAACTTTGCTTCTTTTTCCAAGAACTTCTCCATTAGTGTTGTAATATGTGCATATCCCTTGATAAACTTCCTGTAATATCTTGTGTGACCCAGTGTTTCTCTCAATTTTCTGACTGATGTGGGTGATTGTAAATCTAGAATGATTGGAATCTTAGCAGGATCCATTATTAATCTCTATTTACATACCACATGTCCCAACAAAATTCCAAATGGTGCGCAAACAATACATTTATTCAAATTTAGTGAAATATGGCATTGTCTACACCTATCCAACATCAAGCTTATTAATTCTATGTGATCTCTTGATATACTAAAGACATTCCAATCATCTAGGTAGAATTCCAAGAACTTATGAATAAATTCCTTAAAGACTACAACAACTACTGTTGAAAACAATGCAGTTGTGTTCTTTAATCGAAAAGGAATCATTGTATATTGGTAACTTCCCCATTCCATAACAAAGGTAGTTTTTTTCCTATATTCCTTCTCAATTTTAATCTCATGATATCCTTAGAAACCATATGTGAAATAATAGGCCTCCTGACCCCCTACATTATCTAGTACTTCATCTGTGAATGGTGTCGGAAATGGGTCATGTAGGCATGAATCATTCAACTTCCTTAGATCCACAGAGATCCTAATCCATCATATTTTCTTTTCCTTCACCACCATTGGAATTATCCATTCTAACTCCTTTATTTTTTCGATGATTCATGCTTCTAGCATGCAGTCTATTTATTCCTTCACCTTCTCTTTGTATTTTGGATTCAATCTCTAAGGTATTTGTCTTACTGGTTTAGCATGTCATAAAGTTGGCTTAGGTTGATGGAAAATTGGTATGGATTGTTGATTTTCATTGATGTCAACCATTGGAGATTGATATTGTATATTGATGTCAACCCTTAGTGATTGATGTCAACCCTTGGAGAAAGTCCAGTAGCGAAGTCTAGTAGCACAAAGGTTTGGGTAATGGACACAAGTTTGTTGGATGTATAATAGTACAAGTTTTGATATATTTGCAGGTAATACTATTCTATATGTATAGTACATGTCATGCCATTTCTGGTGGTATGTGGAACGTCACATAACGCCTCACGGTTTGAGAGTTATGGCCTTACGAAGTTGAAGGACCCTCATATGATTGGCTTGAAACCCCAAAAGGTTAAAGAAGTCAAATTGCTTGAAAAGAAGAAATTATTTAAATAATAAAGTGAAGTGAAAAATTCAAAGAGGATTATTTAAATAATAAAGTGAAGTGATAAAGTCAAAGAGGATTATTTAAATAATAAAGTGAAGTGACAAAATCAAATAGGATTATTTAAATAATAAAGTGAAGTGACAAAGTCAAGGAGGATTACTTAAATAATAAAGTAAATGGAGAAATTTCTAATCATGAAAGTGGTTATAAGAAGGTTAACCCTGAAATGAGGAAAATGGGTTAAGTGGTCAAGTGGCTATTGGATACATGGACAAGTGGAAATTTGGGCAAAGTTGGACATAGGTGACTATGTGGACAAAGTGGCCTAGAAGATGGTTCTAAGGAAGCTACTTTAAGAGTATAAATAAGAGGCAAGGCTATCTCATTCCTGTCACACTTGAGCATGTTGAATATCCACAGATGACTGAGGTAAACAAAGGATATCTAAGCTGAATTTCAGAGGGAAGGTGAAGTAAAAAAGGCTAGAATTCAAGGAAGGATAAATTTTTTTTATGATTCTTTCTAAAGTATGTTATTTACAAGTCATATCACCATTTTCGCAATAACCTTTTTATAGAATGATTCAGACCGTGAAATTGGAATTCCATTGTGAAAACATATCCAAGTAGATATGGTATGAATTTTATCTTGTGGGTCATTTTATTTTTGGAGCTACAATGCGTGGAAAATAGGGTTTGTGGCTAGTCCCGAAACTAGTCTAAAACAGGTTTTTTGGGTAAAAACGTATTCATAAAAGATCCAAATTCAGTAAGAACAAATGTGTTGGTTAGAGTACAGTTTGTAGTATTCTGTGTAAAATATTTAGATCCAAACAACAAATATTTTGTGTGGGGCATGCTCTACAAGTTCACTCTCTAGAATAAGCAAGAATTCAACAAGGTATGCCATTTTTGCTATAACTCATTTTCTGAGAGGTTCTAAGAAGTGAAACCTGGAGGAATTGCATAAAACACACCGAAGAACATTGTGTACTATTTTCATATATTTATTCATTATAGGTACATAGTTATGATTATTTCAAGTTAGGGTTGTTGACTAATCCGAAACTAGTCATGTGGGAATAAAGTAAAGTTTGATGAAAATGCTAGTCTCTTGTTGTTAAAGTTAAGGAAGGTTTGCAGGTATGTGATTTTATACACGAGGTCTATTACAGAGTTACAAATCAGATTTGGATAATGAAATTGATGAGGTCTTTTGGTTGAGGTACATGTTGGGTACATGGTTGAGACAAGTAGTTGATGAGTTGGCACATACATGAGGTGTATAGTTGATGATGTTGGTACATATTGATGAGTCATAGTTGATGAGTAGTTGATACATGATTGGTATTGTTGTTCCTGAGTTTATAATTTAAGGCTCTAAAGTATACCGTCAAGGCATCCGAAAAGATAGAGAAAGTTAAAGGTAGAAAAGTCAGTTATACAAAAAAGGGTTACGGCTGGTTCCTTAATTGTCTCTGTTTAGATTCCCAGTTTTCCTGGATACTAATATCCCTTTTAATTACCGCCCATGAACGTTCTAACTCAAACTGGTTATTTTTTGTTTGTAAGATGGTGTTAAATAAATTTAAGGCAATGCTCGTTTGATCTGATAGTCTAGGCTCAATATTGTGTTGTCTTGTAACTGGTACAATCATGAGGGATAAAGACTGAAAAGATAAATTCTTGTGTTTTCTTTTAGGGTTTGCTATTTATGTTTCAAAATATGTAAGAAGAACTCCAAAACCTTGAATTAATAGTATGTCGAAACTAAAGGCCTTTTCCGGTATCCGAGTTAAATTTTGAAAAGGGAATATGCATGAAATGAAAAGAAAACATAAAGTTGTCGAACAAGGTGAGGCATCAATTAAAGAGGAATCTCACTCTGTAATAGAGGAAGAAAATAGTTAGGAAAAAATCTTAATGAAGCATATGATATTGAAATCTAAAACTTTTACAGGTCATGTACCTGCTGATAATCGATACAGAGGAAAAGTTGTAAACGATTAAATTGCAAGAATAATTAATCAGCATAGTAGAGGTTGTACTAAATTGCAGTTAAGCATTCATCAAAAAGACATGTGAAAAATATGAAACAGTAGATAAGCACATAACTCAAACTTGACCAGATCTGGAATCTTCAATATGTATTTGTATTAATTCAAAAATATCTTCAAATTATTCTGTACAATGCACCCAGAAAAATCCCTCTTTCAGTCTCCTGAAATTATACTTATACCAGATCACCAATGATTGATGGTTGGTGATTTCCTAACTCCTAGGGGAAAACAGTTACAAAAATGAAAACCTCAAACGTATGCATGATTATATTTTATTCTCCTATCATCTGGATAATATAAGCTTTCAAAATGATACTTCATTGTTTTATTGAAGTGTCTCCTTCTTTCAACCCAATACATTCCATACATCTTTCAAGAAAGTGTACAAAATTTCTGGGAGGCTCTGGAAAATCCTTTGGTTCGAATAGATAAAATTTTCTCTGAATTTTTGGAAGCCAGTCTTCAATCCCCTTACCATCGAACTTAATTGATTGCAATTTTAACTTTGGCTTCACCAACCACCTGTCTATTAGGGTAACATCAATTTCCTTTAATTGTGAAATTTCCATCTGAATTTCATTCAAACCCTCTTTGAAATTCAACTGGTGTCTTACAATGTTTATCTGTCCTAATTGCCCAGTGCAATTATCTCTCCCAATACCTAATGATCCCTTGTCCAATAAATCATAGATTTCTTCGCAAACGTCTTTGATTTCCTTGGCTATTCTCTTGTTTTCTGCTATATTGGCCTCCCACACTTTGAGCAGAATATCGCCTCTGATCTACTCTGTGAAATACAGCTTTGGAGTTTTTGATACTTCTTCATTCTCTGAACATACAACCACCCTTTGGAAAGTGGCCCTTACTACTTTAGCTTCTTCTTCTTTAAAAATAATATTATCAAGAGCATTTCTTACTTCTTGAAAATAATTCTGAATAATCTCTACTTGGGAGATTAATCTCTGTTGCTCGGCTTCTATCTACATATGTATTTCTAGTGAATGGTCCTGAAAAAATTTCAAATCTATAACCTGGAATTTCATTGAATTCAGTTTAGCCTGTAGTTGTCTTACTAATTCTTCTTGCCGAATAACCTGTATTTGGCTAGTCTACATCTTCTTGTTCATCTCATCTAGACTTGACTTAAGCGATTGAATTTCTTGCTTTTCGGCAACTCTGGCTTGCTCTAGACCTCTATTTATTTCTTCTTTGATATTTTTCTCAGTATCTTTTAGTTGGTTTTGAAACTGGACTATCCTGTGGTTACTCTATTCAACCTTGTTCTCATATTGTCAATAGTGAATAGATTTGTTGTTGCCAGAGTTCCCATGGATCCCGCTACCTCTATAGCAAAATCTCCCTCCTCCAATTTTTTCCCATCTACCAGCACCCTGTGTTTCTTTACCATACCACCTTCTCCCATATACATCTCCTGCTTCAATACAACCTTCCTCTTTTTACTGAAAAAGTAATAAGAGGGAGGTATTTCTTCTCTGGAGACAAGGTCAAGGTTACTAGCATATATGACTCCTATCCGAGGAATCCCAAAAGTAGACTGTAAAGGGGTCAAGTAAGCAATGGGATTACCCAACTCTATGGATTTTATTTCCCCCTTTTTCTTGGGGGTATCAACATGAATAATAGATAATGAAGGGGAATTACATTGACTGGACTCGGGAGGTGTCCAAAACCTTTTTTCTGTTTCTACTCCTGGATTCTCTATCTGTGGGACTTCTTTGTTTTGTGAATATCCTTCGGCCCCCTGTGAATTTTCCTCGATGTCTGCTTTATCCTGCGCTTTCTATCCGAAACCTGGGGGACTATTTTCTTGTTCTGGGGGAGGTGTTGTTGTTTCTCCCTACAGTACCTTGGGAAAAGCACTTTTTATGTGTCTCTGGAAGGTTATAAAACTAGTTTGCAAGTCGGATGGTAATGTCTATACCCTATTTAACACCTCCTCATAGGTTTTGGCCCCTTTGAAAATGTCATTGAAAGGGGATTCCTCATGTTCATACGCTTTCATGCCACAGTGAGCCATGTGATTTCCCACTATTTGATAAGGGTCGTGTTTCCTGTGTTCAAGATCCACCAACATGACCTCCTCTAGAGTTGTAGCTTCAACCTTGGAATGTTCCAAGTTGAGTAGCGAAAATCTCCCAATCTGTATGGGAAAGACTAGCCAAAACGTCTTCTGTGCTCTCTTCAGTTCTATCCTAATACCTCCTATTATTATCTGATGAGCTACCTCCCTGCACACCAATCTGTCAGGGAGGAATTTCGGAAGTGCATGAGGAGGTATCAAACTTCCAAAAACCCCGATATAGGAGAAACTCTCCTCAGTAAACCAATCGGAAACTTCCTTGAGGTTTCCTATGACCGAATCTGAAATACAGGGGGGTGCACAGCCAAACAACATCTGATGCACCAGTATCACCATGAAATGACAAATTTCGTAAAAATAATCCTTAGCATTTTCTTCCCACAACTTAGAATGATATTCATGAATAGGTTCATTTCAGGTTGGGTTCCAACTCCAATTCATCAAAGGGAAAGGAGTAGTGAAACATATAGAATCCATAATGTATGCAGACATGTAAAAGGCTACTCATCGGTCGTTGGATCTTGCAGTTTGATACTCTATAACCTCCTTAGCTAGATTATCTGATAGAATCTTGTTCCAATTGAAGCTTTAGCCTTCGGTGGATTCATGTAAAAGGGGAACCCATTCTGCAGGGAAGTGGGTAGGACTTTTCTTCCTGAAAAGTCTACATAGCATCATAGCTACATAGACCATTTACTCATTCAATGAGGCTGTGGAATAAATGCTATGGGTATCGGCCCTGAATTTTGTTGGGTGTCTCCACCATTCTTTGATTATGCCAGAGCATGTTTGATCTTCCTCTGTGCATTCTTTCCTTTGAAATTCACTTACAAACTCTTTATTATAAATGTACTTAGAATTGGGAGATAGTTTGTACATTACTTGTATATGCTCCAGTCTGAAAGGGCCAACGACGACCCCTCGACTATCCAAAACGATTCTCGCCTGTAATTCTTTCCTCTCTAAAGCCCAGCTAATCATATTGTTGTATGTCATGAGTCGTGGGCACGTAGATACTTTGTGAAGTTCTGACTGTGCTATGTCCTGGAGTTTGGTTTTAGAATCATCGGGAAAATTCTTGATTTCGTAGTCCAAGGTTTCAAAAATTTGCCTCCAGGATTTTATGGAATCAATGGCATGCGGTGTAGTATCAGATATAACGTCTCCTTCTGGGCTTGAACTTTCATCTACTTCTTCACTTTTCTTAGGTGCCTTTCTAGGTGCCATAATGTCCGTGCTATACTGAAAACATATTTGCAGAGGAAAAATATATAAGCCTGGATAAATGCAACTCACTCTTGTTTGTAAAAAACAAGAATGAAATTTGAACTACAAAACGTTTATTAGCCTTTATCTTATCTTACGATGAGCATACTCTCACAGGCGATAAGGAATTATTGTTTTAATGATGAAGATACGCTTGGAGATACGCCTTCATGTCAAAAATATCTCCATTTTTCTATTATTAATACTACCGCATATCGGCGATATCAAACTGGAGTTTCGAAAGGACTGCTTTAAACAAATCCCAGAATGCGAAATGCGAAAAGTAGTTTAGTCACTATTAATCCCATTTTAAAATAACTTAATTTAGTTCTAGAATTTGTTAAAAATTCGCGATTTCTCATTTCAGAACTTCAGGGATTCTGTACCCAAGAGGTATGTCATAAGAAAACCCTGAATCGTGAAATCGTGATGGGATTAATTTAGGCAGTAATCACTTGTATTAATGATTTAATTAATCGAAATTAGTAATTAATTTCTTGTTTTCAGAAAAACAGGAACTGGGCATTCAAGAGTCGACATTTTGGAAGAACTTTGATAAAAGAAAACCTGAATCGTGAAAGATTAATGAATTTGTTATTGTGTTTAAGAGTTTAATTAATCACGACTAAAGGGTACTTTGTGAAACGCACGTCGGGACTTATAACACTCATTCTTTCTTTTTTATTTTTCATTACTTTTAATATAAATCCTTTTCGGGATTTCGGCACCAGAACTCTGGAGTTGCTAACTAAAAATCATACCTCGTGAAAAGCCGAATCCCGAAACCCGAAAAAATCGAAATAATTTTGACTCCTTTTTAGGACTAAGGGCGGCTCCATGATTAGAAAAAAGTGAAGTTTCATTTTTAAAGGGTAAAAAATTTAAATTCGTGTCAACATTAGGCTCCATATAGGGATCTCATCTCCTTGTGGGACAAGAAGAACATGTAGACCAAGTGCCTTCATTGGGTAAATGGGGTCAGTAATTCAACTTTGTGAAACAGACCAGGGGAAGAAATCAAAACAAGATTTTTGGATATCTACACTTGACTTTGAAAATTCTTCAAAAATAAGACATCCGATGATCTCGAGTTAAGTTTTCGATAGATTTCCTTTTTTGAAACTGACCTCATATCTGTGTAAGATAATCAAAACCAAATTAACCATTCTACCAGGTTTCACCTGATTCCGTTTGCATTAAGGTAAAGTAATTTCTATGTGTCAAATTAGGGGATCCCAGAAACCTATAATGCGAATCCATCTGAAAGAAGAAAAGTTACCAAAGCATCTTGTAATTCATGTATAATATCCTCATCAGATATAAGGATATTTCTTCACTACCAGCAAGCCTGTTCAGTACCTTGGTCAAGTTATCAGACTTCCCATATTGAATTTCCTTTCACCACTTCATTGTTTTCTAGCATTTAAATACTGAGATGAGGGCAATCAATATAATGAATTCCCTTTCTTCATCTCTTTAGACTAGATGGGGATAATCAATATTGAATTTTCTTTCACCATCTATCTGTATATACTTTTTAATATGAAGTGGGGGAAATCAATCAGTATGTAATATACTCGGGAAGATATCTGCTTGAATTTTTTAACAACAAAGGCCTGTCAACTCACTTAAATAGATCTAGGCTAATATTCTTTCTTTCCTTCAAACATCATGGGCTTCAGGGAAATTCTTAAGGGAAACTTCTTCAAAATATTTTTAAGGAATTTCCTTGAGCAAAACCAATCAGTTTATTCCTGTTAGGAAAGCTAATAAGGTTAGGATTATCCTAGACATACTTCTGGTTCAGCTAAAGTTAAAGAACTATAATCTCAACCTATGCTTGTTTTTGAAGGTTTGTTTGAGAATTTTCAGAACCAAAGTGAGACCTTTCTTTTCTCAAGGAACTTATGATAAAACCTCCAGGGTCAGGCGAGAAGCCGCTTTACCGTGACTAAGGGGAAGATAAGGGGCTTCAGAAAAAATATTGCACACATGACCGTTCTTAAATATTTTCTTAGTTAGCTTTTATAACTTTTCCTTAAGTCCCCTCTTTCTTTTTTTCTTCCTTATTAGAAAATTTCAGTGATAATATTAGCATCAATTGAACTAACGATTTATTCATTTGTATCTCTTAGGGTAATTTAGTCTGAATTTTCGAGGCAGAATCTCATACCTTGGTAACTCCTATGTTGCCAGCCAAAAAGGCTATTGATTTATTACATTTTTCATTGGAAGATATTTAATACATATATCTGTTCCTATCACCATTTTA
>JASDQU010244711.1:20496-43573 GCA_032191745.1 Picea mariana | reverse complement strand
TATATATATATATATATATATATATATATATATATATATAACTTACCGAAAGAAATGGAACCATAAAGTAAGCATGAAAACAAATTGATATGTACAATGAGAGTTCAGAAACACATTACTGCATGAAGTGTTTAAGGTGCCACCCATTTACAGGGGCATTGAGAATGTCTCCATCAAGATTTTCTAATGAAAAAGCATTTTTTCCCTCAGAAGCTAAAATCTTATATGGGTTGGACCAGATCAGATCAAACTTGCCATGTTTACCAGTGCCTTATTTCATGGCTTCCCATTTAAGGACTAGATTGCCAAGGAGGAAATCTCTATCTTTAGTGTTTTGATCGAATAAGGACTTCATGTTATCCTGATAACTCTGTAACCTTTCATTTATTTCGACCCTATTTTGTTGAAATTCAACCATCTGGTTTATCCTCCTGGTAACGTCGTTGGGTTCTTCATTTGAATCTTGCAAAAGTTTCATTAAGGGCAGAGCAAGATTTATTGGTAAAATGACGTCAGTTCCATATACCATCTGAAAAGGGGAAATCCCAATTGATCTTTTGGTACTTATCTTGTTATCCCATAGATCATATTTTAAATGGATATGAAATGCTTTCTTATTTTCAGTCAAAACCTTTTTGATCATGGTAATCATACTTTTATTAGATGATTCAGCTAGACCATTACCTTGTGGATAGTAAGTTGTGGAGTGTCCCAGTATGATGTTGTATTTTTGGCAAAATCTTATCATGGCCATTGACTTAAATGCTTGGGCATTATCAATGACTATGTTTCATGGACAGCCAAACCTGGATAAAATATTTTCTTCTAGGAAACTGATTACTACTGAATCAGCTGCATTTCTCATGGGAATAGCTTCCACCCATTTAGTGAAATAGTCTGTAGCCATTAGAATCCACTTGTGTTCTATGCTTGAGTGTGGATGAATTTCTCCAATGAAATCAAGACCCCATTGTTGAAATGGAGCTTCGGTTTTAACCAGAACTAAAGGTAAAGATGGGACTTTATGCTTGCCTGTAAACAACTGACAAGGAGTACAAGTTCGGACTTTAGTGTTCACATATGTGAATAATTTAGGCCAGTAATACCCAACTCTTAAGATTTTATAAGCCATTGCGTGCCAACCATGGTGTCCTCCGCACACTCCCACGTGGAATTCATTTATAACCCTTTATGTTTCAGTCTCGACTAAGCAGCTCAGTAGGAAACCCAGGGAGTCTCTCCAATACAATTTACCATCTATGATATAATATTTTACAGCTTGTAACTTCAGTTTACTAGTATTATATGGGATTAACTCACTAGGACATTGAAGGCTCAGTAGGTAAGAAACAATATCATGATACCAGACTGAAGTAGAGAACTTGTATTGAATCTCATTTGTGGGTGTAGTGTCGTCAATATCATCTATTTCTAGAAATCCCTTGTTCTCTTGCAGTTGATTTATCCCAAGTGCTTTTAAATTTGATCCATCTAGCAATTTGGACAAACCCTGACCTTTGATAATTTTAATTAGTTTGACTTCCAAGTCGAATTCCTGAATTTTAGCCAGACACCTTTGCAAAGATTCGAGGGGGTGGTACTTGGCCACCTCCTCCTCCTCCTCCTCTAGCACCACCTCCAGCAGCGCCTCCTCTGGCCACAACCATTGATGATTTAAAGGTTGATTCTTGGAGACTATAAGGAAGGGTTTCTGGAAATTGGTTATTAATGGATAGGAAACTTGAGGTAGGGGAACTAGGGAAAAGTGGACTAGTTTCTTCATACTCACAGGGTGAATATAAAGGAGAATCAATAGGAGACATGTCGAGAAAAATAGGATGATCGTAAGAGTTCTAAGAGATAGGAAAATGAACTTCGTGAAGTGAAGAGATGTCAATCGAAGCAGGAAGTGAGGCGGATCTTATACCTCTATTGGTGAAAGAAACAATTGGGAAAATCTCAGTTTTAAAATCAGACCATACCAAACCAGGCTCAAGGGTTACAATCCTATTGGCAGGTAATTCCCCGCAAGGAGGTGGGGTATTCGATCCTTCAAATTGACCTCTAGTATTTGAATCTATAATTTTAGGTTGATAAAACTTATTTTTCGATGATACAATCTGTTTGAGATATTTTCTTGATTTTAAAAAATTTTCTGGATCGGGAACATGCGAAGTTTGTTTATCGTCTGGGTTTTTCCTGGTATTCTTTTGTTTTAAATCCAGTTTATTTACAGTGGATTCGCCAAGTGAAAGATAAAGGTAGCCTTATAAGGTTTTCAATATTTGTTCATTTTCAAAGAGAAAAAGTGTCAATGTCGTTCTTTCCAAGGAAAAAGCTTTGCTTCTTCGTTCTCGGGCAATGGCGCCAAAAAGATGTTGTTCCTGATTTTATACTTGAAGGCTCTAAAGTATACCGTCAAGGAATCCAAAAATATAGAGAAATTTAAAGGTAGAAAAGTCAGTTATACAAAAAAGGGCTATGGTTGGTTCCTTAACTGTCTCTGTCTAGCTTCCCGGTTTTCCTGGATACTAATATCCCTTTCAATTACTGCCCATGAACATTCTAGCTCAACCCAGTTATTTGTTGTCTGTAAGATGGTGTTAAATAAATTTAAGGCAATGCTCGTTTGATCTGATAGTCCAGGCTCGATATTGGGTTGTCTTGTAACTGGTACAGTCATGAGGGATAAAGACTGAAAAGACAAATTCTTGTGTTTTCTTTTAGGGTTTCCTATTTTTGTTTCAAAATATGTAAGAAGAACTCTAAAACCTTGAATTAATAGTATGACGAAACTAAATGCCTTTTTGGGTATCTGAGTTAAATTTTGAAAAGGGAATATGCATGAAATGAAAAGAAAACATAAAGTTGTCGAACAAGGTGAGGCATCAATTAGAGAGGAATCTCACTCTATCACAGAGGAAGAAAATAGTTAGGAAAAACTCTTAATGAATCATATGATATTGAAATCTAAAACATTTACAGGTCTTCTACATGTTGATAGCCGATACAGAAGAAAAGTTGTAAATGATTAAATTGCAAGAATAATTAATCACCACAGTAGATGTTGTACTAAATTGTAGTTAAGCATTCATCAAAAAGACATGTGAAAAATATGAAACAATAGAGAAGCACATAACTCAAACTTGACTAGATCTGGAATCTTCAATCTGTATTTGTATTAATTCAAATATATCTTCAAATTCTTCTTTACAATGCGCCCAGAAAAATCCCTCTTTCAGTCTCCTGAAATTATACTTATACCATATCACTAATTATTGATGGTTGTTGATTTCCTAACTCCTAGGGGCAAACAGTTACAAAAATGCAAAACTCAACCATTTGCATGATTATCTTTTATTCTCCTATCGTCTGAATAATAAAATATTTCAAAATGATACTTCATTGTTTTATTGAAGTGTCTCCTTCTTTCAACCCAATACATTAAATACATTTTTCAAGAAAGTGTACAAAATTTCTGGGAGGCTCTGGAAAATCCTTTTCTTCGAATAGATAAAATTTTCTCTAAATTTTTGGAAGCCAGTCTTCAATCCCCTTACCAAAAAACTTAATTGATTGCAATTTTAAGTTTGGCTTCACCAGCCACCTCTCTATTAGGGTAACATCAATTTACTTTAATTGTGAAATTTCCTTTTGAATTTTGTTCAAACCCTCTTTGAAATTCAACTGGCGTCTTACAATGTTTATCTTTCCTAATTGCCCAGTGCAATTATATCTCCCAATACCTAATGATCCCTTGTCCAACAAATCAAATATTTCTTCGCAATCATCTTTGATTTCCTTGGTTATTCTCTTGTTTTCTACTATATTGGCCTCCCACACTTTTAGCAGAATATCGCCTCTGATCTACTCTGTGACAGATATCTTTGGAGTTTTCGATACTTCTTCATTCTCTGAACATACAACCGCCCTTTGGAAAGGGGCCCTTGTTGCTTCAGCTTCTTTTTCTTTAAAAATAATATTATCAAGAGAATTTCTTACTTCTTGAAAATAATTCCTAATAATATCTACTTGGGAGATTAATCTCTATTACTTGGCTTCTATCTTTGTATGTATTTCCAGTGACTTGTCCTGAAAAACTTTCAAATCTGTAACCTAGCCTTTCATTGAATTCAATTTAGCCTGTAGTTGTCTTACTGATTCTTCTTGCCGAATAACTTGTATTTGGCCAGTCTGCATCTTCTTGTTCATATCGTCTAGACTTGACTTAAGCAATTGAATTTCTTGCTTGTCAGTAGCTCTGGCCTGCTCTAGACCTTTATTTATTTATTCTTTGATATTTTTCTCAGTATCTTATAGTTGGTTTTACAACTAGACTATCATGTGGTTACTCTGTTTCAACCTTGTTCTCATATTGTCAATAGTGAATACATTTGTTGTTTCTAGAGCTCCCATGGAGCCCGCTACCCCTGTAGCGAAATATCCATCCTCCAAGTTTTTACCATCTACCAGCACCCTGGGTTTATTTACCATACCACCTTCTCTCATATACATCTCCTGCTTTAATAAAACCTTCCTCTTTTTACTGAAAAAGTAATCAGAGGGAGGTATTTCTTCTCTGGAGATAGGGTCGAGGTCACTAGCATATATGACTCCTAACTGAGGGAGCCCAAAAGTAGACTGTAAAAGGTTCAAGGAAGAAATGGGATTACCCAACTCTGTGGATTTTATTTCCCCTATTGTCTTGAGGGTATCAACATGAATAGTAGATGATGAAGGGGGTGTACACTGACTGGACTCGGGAGGTGTCCTAGACCTTTTTTCTGTTTCTTCTCCTGGATTCTCTGTCTGTGGGACTTATTTTTTTTGTGAAGATCCTTCACCCCACTGTGAATTTTCCTCGGTGTCTTCTTTATCCTGCGCTTTCTGTCTGAAACCTGGGGGAGTGTTTTCTTGTTCTGGGGGAGGTGTTTTTGCTTCTCGCTGTAGTACCTTGGGAAAACCACTTCTTTTATGTCTCTGGATGGTTATAAAAATGGTTTGCAAGTTAGATGGTAATGTTTGTACCCTATTTAACACCTCCTCATAAGTTTTGGCCCCTTTGAAAATGTCATCGGGAGGAGATTCCTCATGTTCATACACTTTCATGCCACAGTGAGCCATTTGATTTCCCACTGTTTGATAAGGATCGTGTTTCCTATGTACAAGATCCACCAACTTGTCCTCCTCTAGAGATGCAGCTTTAACCTTGGAATGTCCCAAGTTGAGTAGCGAAAACATCCCAATCTGTATGGGAAAGACTGGCCAAAAATTCTTCTGAGTTGTCTTCAGTTCTATCCTAATATCGCATGTTATTATCTAATGAGCTACCTCCCTGCACACCAGTTTGTCAGAGAGGAATTTCAGAAGTGCATGAGGAGGGATCAAACATCTGAAAACCCTGATATAGGAGAAATTCTCCTCAATAAACCAATCAGTAACCTCCTTGAGGTTTCCTATGACCAACTCTGAAATAAAGGGGGGTGCATAGCCATACAACATCTGATGCACCAGTATCACCACAAAATGATAAATTCCGTAAAAAGAATCCTTGGCATTTTCTTCCCACAACTTAGAATGATATTCATGAATAGGTTCAATGCAGGTTGGGTTCCAACTCCAATTCATCAAAGGGAAAGGAGTAATGAAACATATAGCATCCATAATGTATGTGGACATGTAAAAGTCTACCAGTTGGCCACTGCATCTTGCGGTTTGATAATCTATAACTTCCTTAGCTAGGTTATCTGATAGAATCTTGTTCTAATTGAAGCTATAGCCTTCGGCTGCTTCATGTAAAAGGGACACCCATTCTGCAGGGAAGTGGGTCGAACTTTTCTTCCCGAAAATTCTACATAGCATCATAGCTACATAGACCATGTACTCATTCAATGAGGTTGTGGCATAAACGCTATGGGTATTGGCTCTGAATTTTGTTGGGTGTCTCCACTAGTCTTTGATTATGCTGGGGTATGTTTGATATGCCTCTGTGCATTCTCTCCTTTGAAATTCACTTACAAACTCTTCATTATAAATGTACTTAGAATTGGGAGACAGTTTGTACATTACTTATATATGCTCCGGTCTGAAAGGGCCGAAGATGACCCCTCGCCTGTCCAAAATGCTTCTCGTCTACACGTCTCTTCTCTCTAAATCGCAACTCATCATATCGTTGTATGTCACGAGTTGTGGGCGCGTAGCTACTTTGTGAAGTTTGGACTCTGCTATGTCCCATAGTTTGTTTTCAGAATCATCGGGAAAATTGTTGATTTCGTAGTCCAAGGTTTCGAAAATTTGCCTTCAGGATTTGATGGAATCAATGGCTTGCAGTGTAGTATCAGATATAACATCTCCTTCCGGGCTCGAGATTTCAGTTTCTTCTTCGCTTTTCTTTTGTTCCTTTCTAGGTGCCATAATTTTCACGCTAGACCAAAAACCTGTTTGCAGAGGAAAAATATATAAGCCTGGATAAATGCAACTCACTCATGTTTGTAAAAAACAAGAATGAAATTTTAACTACAGAATGTCTATTAGCCTTTATCTTGTCTTACGATGAGTGTATTGTCACAGGCGATAAGGAATTAATGTTTTAATGAGGAAGATATGCCTGGAGATACTCCTTCATGTCAAAAATATCTTCATTTGTCTGTTAGTAATACTGTCGCATATCGGTGATATCAAACTGGAGTTTCGAAAGGACTGCTTTCAACAAATCCCGGAATGCGAAACACGAAAAGTAGTTTAGTCATTATTAATCATGTTTTAAAATAACTTAATTTAGTTCCAGACTTTGTTAAAAATTCACGATTTCGCATTTTGGAATTTTAGGGATCCTATACCCAAGAGGCATGTCATAAGAAAACCCTGAATCGCGAAATCACGATGGGATTAATTTAGGCACTAATCACTTGTATTAATGCTTTAATTAATCGAAATTAGTAATTAATTTCTTGTTTTCGGAAAAACATGGACCGGTCGTTCGAGGGTCAACATTTTGAAAGAACTTTGATACAATAAAACCTGAATTGCGGAAGATTAATGAATTGTTGATTGTGTTTAAGAGTTTAATTAATCATGACTAAAGGGTACTTTGTGAAACGCGCGTCAGGACTTATAACACTCATTCTTTCTTTTTTATTTTTTATTACTTTTAATATAAATCCTTTTTGGGATTTCGGCACCAGGACTCTGGAGTTGCTAACTAAAAATCATACCTCGTGAAAATCCGAATACTGAAACCCGAAAAAATCGAAATATTTTTTACTCCTTTTTAGAACTAAGGGTGGCTCCATGACTAGAAAAAAGTGATGTTTCATTTTTAAAGGGTAAAAAATTGAACTTTGTGTCAACATTAGGCTCCATCTAGGGATCTAGTTTCCTTGTGGGACGAGAAGAACCTGTACACCAAGTGCCTTCATTGAGTAAATGGGGTCAATAATTCAACTTTGTGAAACAGACCAGGGGAAGAAATCAAAACAGGATTTTTGGATCTCTACACTTGACTTTGAAAATTCTTCAAAAATAAGATATCTGATGATCTCGAGTTAGGTTTTCAATAGATTTCCTTTTATGAAACTGACCTCAGATCTGTGTAAGATAATCAAAACAGAATTAACCATTCTACCAGGTTTCACCTAATTCCGTTGCATCAAGGAAAAGTAATTTCTATGTGTCAAATTAGGGGATCCCAGAAACCTATAATGCAAATCCAAATGAAAGAAGAAAAGTTACCAGAGCGTCTTGTAATTCGTGTATAACAGCCTTATCATATATAAGGATATTTCTTCACTGCCAGCGAGCCTATTCAGTACCCCAATGAAGTTATCAGACTTACCATATTGAATTTCCTTTCACCACTTCATTGTTTTCTAGCATTTAAATGTTGAGATAAGGGCAATCAATATAATGAATTTCCTTTCTTCATCTCTTCGGACTAGATGGGGGAAATCAATATTGAATTTACTTTCACCATCTATCTGTATATACTTTTTAATATGAAGTGGGGGCAATCAATCGTTATGTAATATACTCGCGAAGATATCTGCTTGAACTTTTTAACAACAGAGGCCTGTCAACTCACTTAAATAGCTCTGGGCTAATCTTCTCTCTTGCCTTCAAACATCATGGGCTTCAGGGAAATTCTTAAGGGAAACTTCTTGACATCTTTTTAAGGAATTTTCTTGAGCAAAACGAATCAGTTTATTCCTATTAGGAAATCTAATAAGGTTAGGATTATGCTAGACATACTTCTGGTTCAGCTAAAGTTAAAGAACTATAATCTCAACCTATTCTCGTTTTTGAAGGTTTTTTTGAGAATTTTCAGAACCAAAGTGAGACCTTTCTTTTCTCAAGGAACTTATGATAAAACCTCCAGGGTTAGGCAAGAAGTCAGCTTTGTTGTGACTAAGGGGAAGGTAAGGGGCTTCAGAAAAACTATTACACACATGACCATTCTTAAAGATTTTCTTAGTTAGCTTTTATAACTTTTCCTTAATTCCCCTGTTTCTTTTTCGCTTCCTTATTAGAAAATTTCAGTGATAATATTAGCATCAATTGAACTAAAGATTTATTCATTTGTATCTTTTAGGGTAATTTAGCCTGAATTTTTGCAGCAGAATCTCATACCTTGGTAACTCCTATGTTGCCAGGCAAAAAGGCTATTGATTTATTACATTTTTCATTGGAAGATATTTAATACATATATCCGTGCCTGTCACCATTTTAGCATCTCTAGTCTCTTGGTTCGTGAGCAACTTTCCTGCGAAATAGATAGCATACTAATTGTTAGGAAATCTCATGAATCAAAATTAAAATTATTATTATTATTATTATTATTTATTTTTATTTTTAAATAAAAAACTTACCGAAATAAATGGAACCATAAAGTAAGCATGAAAACAAACCGGTATGTACAATGAGAGTTCAGAAACACATTACTGCATGAAGTTTTTAAGGTGTCGCCCATTTACAAGGGAATTGAGAATGTCTCCAATAGGATTTTCTAATGAAAAACCATTTTTTCCCTCAGAAGTTGAAATCTTATATGGGTCAGACCAGATCGGATCAAACTTGCCATGTTTACTAGTGCCTTATTTCCTGGCTTCCCATTTCAGGACCAGATCGCCAGGGAGGAAATATCTATCTTTATCTTTTTGATCGAATAAGGCCTTCATGTTATCATGATATCTCTATAACCTTTCATTTACTTCGGCCCTATTTTTTTGAACTTCAACCAGCTGATTTATTCTCCTTGTAACATCATTGGGTTCTTCATTTGAATCTTGCCAAAATTTCATTACGAGTAGAGCAAGATTTACTGGTAAAATGACGTCAGTGCCATATACCATCTGAAAAGGGGAAATCCCAATTGATCTTTTGGTACTTATCATGTTAGCCCATAGAGGATATTTTAAATGGATATGGCATGCTTTCTTGTTTTCAGTCAAAACCTTTTTTATCATGGTAATCATACTTTTATTAGACGATTCAGCTAGACCATCACCCTATGGATAGTAAGTTGTGGAGTGTCCTAGTATGATGTTGTATTTTTGGCAAAAGCTTATCATGGCCATTGACTCAAATGCTTAGGCATTATCACTGACTATCTTTTGGGGACAACCAAACCTGGATGAAATATTTTCTTCTAGGAAACTGATTACTACTGAGTCAGTTGCATTTCTCGTGGGAATAGCTTCCACCCATTTAGTGAAATAGTCTATAGTTGTTAGAATCCACTTGTGTTGTGTGCTGGAGTGTGGATGAATTTCTCCAATGAAATCAAGACCCCATTGCTGAAATGGAGCTTCAGTTTTAACCGGAACTAAAGGTAACCCTGGGACTTTTTGCTTGCCTGTAAACAACTGACAAGGAGTACAAGTTCAGATTTTAGTGTTCACATCTATGAATAATTTAGGCTAGTAATACCCTGATATTAATATTTTATAAGCCATTTCACGCCAAGCATGGTGTGCTCCGCACACTCCCAGGTGGAATTCATCTATAACCCTTTCTGTTTCGGTCTCGACTAAGCAGTTCAGCAGGAAACCCAGGAGGTCTTTCCAATAAAATTTACCATCTATGATACAATATTTTACAGCGTGTAACTTCAGTGTCCTAGTTTTAGATGGGGTTAACTCACTGGGACATTAAAGGTTCAGTAGGTAAGAAACGATATCGCGATACCAGACTGAAGTAGAGAACTTGTCTTGAATCTTAGTTGTGGGTGCGGTGCAAGCTCATCTATTTCTAGAAATCTGTCGTTCTCTTGCAGTTGATTTATCCCAAGTTATTTTAAATTTGATTCGGTTAGAAATTTGGCCAAACCCTGACCTTTGACAATTTTAGTTGGTTTGACTTCCAGGTTGAATTCCTGAATTTTAGTCAGCCACATGCCTCTTCTTCCGTCATTGTCTAGTTGCACCAGTATATCTTTAACAGAACTTGAAGGCATGTAAGCAATGATCTTTGATTGTAATACGTAGGTTCTGAAAGCCTTGAGATCTTTTACCATTGCATAAGCTTGTTTTTCCAATATGTCGTATTTCAGCTCAGCGTCTCTAAGACTTCTGCTAAAAAATGAAATAGGCTGCTCAAAACCTTCCTCATTTTTCTGTAACAATACAACCGTGATTGTATGTTCAGAGGCAAAAGAAAAAATCAAAAACTCTTTTGTGTAATTCGGGCTTGTCAGGACTGGTGCTTCGCTTATTAATTTCTTGATATGTTGAAACGATGCTTTGGATTTGTTTGTCCACTTCACCTCATTGTTCTTTTTAAGCATATTTGTAATCAATTTTACAATTTCGGCAAAGTTAGGGATGAATCTTCTCAAGAAGTTTATTTTTCCTAAAAAAGATTGAATTTCTTTTACGTTTCTAGGAATATTTATGGTATCTATCGCCTCGACCCTTTTGGGATCGATTTTGATTCCTTCTCTAGACATGATATGACCCAAGAGTTTCCTTCTTGCATTGCGCAATGGGATTTATTGGGGTTAAGTGACAAACCAAATTTACGACATTTCTCGAAAGTTTGTTTGAGGTGTGTTAGATGTTCTACATCAGATTTAGAGAAAACAGTCATGCCATCAAGATAGATAACGACAAACTTATCCCTTTCTCCCATGAAAGCGATATCCATGGCTCATTGGAAAGTTTCCCCTGCATTCATTAAACCAAAAGGCATTTTGTCATACATAAAGGTACCCCAAGGGGCAGTGAATGCAGTTTTTTCTTTGTCATCTTGATGTACTGCAATTTGATTGTAACCTAAAAAACCATCAATCATAGAAATTTTCTTAGCTCCAACTACTTTTTCTAAAACATGATCCATCTTAGGTAATGGATAATTGTCCTTAAGTGATGATCGATTCAGGTTTCTAAAATCTACATACAGTCTGATTTCACCGTTTTTCTTTCCCATTGGGACTAAATTGGCTACCCACTCAGAGTATCTCAGTGGGACAATGATTTTAGCATCTAGGATTTTTTTGACTTCTTCTTCTATTATTGGTAGTAGGATAGGGTTAATCTGCCTGAGTTTTTTCTTAAAAGGTTTGACACCTGGTTTGAGAGGAATTTTATGTTCCATTATAATAGTGTCATAAGTTCTCAATTCATCATAAGACAAAGAGAAAATGTCTTTATATTGTCTAAGAAACTCAACATACTTACTTTTGATTTTGGGAGACAAATATTTGGATAATTTCACCAACCTAGGATTTTCTTTGGAACCTATATCGCAATCCTCGACCTCCTCTAGTTGTGGAAGTAAGGTAGACTTCAAAGGGATGTCATCATGATTAAATAGCCTTTCTAAGGGGATCAGACCCTTAGGTATATGATTATTTTTTAAAACAAGCATCCGGTGGTTAGCGATTTTATCTTGGAACTCTTGGGGGTCTTTTCCTTCCTGCATGATCCAAATAGGGTCATTCTGGTTTTCTTGGTCAGCATGCATTTCGGCTAAGTCATCTACTATCTCTAAAAATTTCCGAAGTTGTTCATCATCCTCAAAAACTTTCCAATGTTGTATGTTATTCTGTATGGAAGGCCTTTGTCTCATTAGTATATGGTATTTTAGTTTGAAAGCAGAGGGAGGTGTGAACGTTGAAGCTACTTTGGCTAATGCATCTACCTGTTGATTTTATGCTCTTGGAATATAGTGAACATTGACAGAGGAGTAAAAGTTTTCGATCAGATCCCAAACACAATTTCGATAATTCCTTAACCTGGGATGTTTGGCCTGGTATTGATGATTTACCTATTTCACAATTAGCTCTGCAACGCCAAAGACTTCCAAGTTTTTAATTTTCATTCTCCTGGCATCTTCTAATGCTAACACCAAGGCTTCATACTCGCATACATTATTAGTGTGGTCAATGTTCCACTGTAACCTATAAGAGAAAGGGATAATCAATTTGTCACCAGGTGCCACAAACAACACTCCATCCCCTGCTCCAAAATAAGATGAGGCACCATCAAAAAATATTTTCCAGACGCGAGTGCTATATACATATTGTTTTATTTGTTCTTTTTCTTTTTTATTTTCTGTACAAATTTTCTCTATACATACATCAATATCATCATCAATAGATAAAATACAATTTTCTAAATCTTGATTAGCTGTATAAATAGGGTAGTTATTTGGGTTATGTGGGTCACTTACCATGAATGCTAACCTGGTTTCTTTGTACAAGCGCATGAATTTTCCTCCAAAGACTGGGATTGTGGCATATGTCATGTCAAGTTGGAGGGATCCTCCAAGTTTAGCGCCCCAATACCTAGATAATAGCATGCCATACTTTGGAGGTATATCAGTGACAACCACATCCATTAGAACGCCTTTCGCAGGTATCTGTGCAAGATTAACGACTAAATCTTTTATCATGCCTATACACTTAACTTTTCTTGAATCGAATGAATATAAATCTCTATAAGGTCTAGTGATTTCAAGACTAAGTCTATCCATAATGGCTTTAGGAATTACATTGTGAGAGGCTCCAAAATCTAACATGCAATTATGGAGCAGGTGATCGTGCACAGTCATAGTGATATAGAAAGGGGTAATGGTGCCTTTGGCACCTTCAAAATGTGGGTCGAAAATTATGTTAGGCTTGTCATCTTCTAAATTTATAACATCGGCCTGGCTTCCATTTTCTGAAAAACTGATTAATTTAGCGATTTGTTTTCTGTAAATTCGATTTTTTGCCAGTTCGACAAGGGGTTTGTTTTGTCGATCTCTATGGTTTGGGTTTCTAACCCCTTCTTTTCATCTTTCCTTTATTGTGAGGTTTTCATTTCAGTTGTTGGAACCTCTACTTTCTATGTGTTTACAGCCAGTGTATCTGCTGACTTTGTCTTGGTAGGCTGTGTGTCAGCGGTCGGATGTGTGTCAGCGGTCTTAGTTCTTATAGACTATTTTTTAATGTTTTTTTAAACTGACTCGTCTGTTTCACCCCCGGAAAAATCTTTTTCACCGGGGGAGTTGTGAGGATCTTGTTTCCAGGCCTTAGATTGTACTTTTGGTGGAGTTCGGCCATTATATCATCTGAGATTACATTATAGGTTGAATCTTCCATAATACAGTTTTTCTTGTTATTCTCAAATCTATGTTTTGTAGTTGCATATTTTTCATAATCTTGCCTCGTTGAAAAAGGTTGTAGGAAGTCATTGCCAAGATTGTTTATGTCTTCTTCTAGTTCCTCAAAATATTCTACATCTTCTCCTCCTATAAAGTTTTCTCTTTTAAAGGGGGTTTGGATTTTTTTATCCTCATTCTTAATTTGTCTTGGTGGATTTTGAGGGTTAGGATTCATTCTGAATTCCTTTATGGGAAAATGCTTATTCTTCGCTTGATCTAGTTCCATTCTTGATATCTTATTTGACATTTCTTTGATGATTCTCGCCATGTCGTCCATTTTGTCTTCCGAATATCTTCTTGATCCAGAGGATCCCCCTTGTTCTCTATATCTTCTAGTTTCTTTGTTTCCAGTCTCAAATTTGGTTTTCATCTTTCCTGATTCCATCGTGTTTGATTCAATTTCTAAGGCATCATCTTGCATTTTAGTGAGGTCTATAGATATCCTCTCCCTCAATAAGAGGGTGAAATCAAGGTCAAAAGCTCCAATGAAGGTTACTTTCGCTGCGGGTTGGGAGGGTTTGACCTCGGCTGGAATCTTATCATACAGTTTATTAAACCTTTGGGTAAACTCGAGAACTGATTCAAATTTTTTCTTTCACAGAGCCCCAAATTCAATTAGATAATAGAGATGGTCTTTCCTTTCCCCCCACTATCTAATAAAACCATTTCCAAGTTCCTCATATGACAGCATATATCCTGTTGCTAGACCTTGGAACCATTTTCTTACCTGCCTTCAAAAGTCTGAACCAAGAGTCTCGAGTAGACATGTTCATGTTCGATTCCAAGGATGTCAATGAATTGGTCAAATAAATTGATGTGTTCAACTGCAGTCAAATCACCGTCTCCTATGAATTTCGACAGATTCTTCATGTAGTTTTCAGGTAATTCATGGAAGGGAACTGGGAGGACCAAAGGAGCATATCTGGCAGCCAACTGTGCAAAGATTCGAGGGGGTGGTACTTGGCCGCCTGCTCCTCCTCCTACAGCACCACCTCCAACAATGCCTCCTCCCGCCACAACCATTGATGATTTAGAGGTTGATACTTAGATACTATAAGGAAGGGTTTCTGGAAATTGTTTATCAAGGGACAGGAAACTTGAGGAAGGGGAACTAGGGAAAAGTGGACTAGTTTCTTCAAACTCACAGGGTGAATATAAAGGAGAATCAGTAGGAGTCGTGTTGATAAAAATAGGATGATCATAAGAGATCTGAGAGATAGGAAAATGAACTTTGTGAAGTAAAGAGGTGTCAATCGAAGCGGGAAGTGAGGCAGATCTTATACCTCTATTGGTGAAAGAAACGATTGGGAAAATCTCAGTTTTAAAATTAGGCAAGACCAAACCAGACTCAAGGGTTACAATCCTATCGACAGGCAATTCCTCACAAGGAGGTGGGGTATTTGATCCTTCAAATTGACCTCTAGTATTTGACTCTGTAATTTTAGGTTGATAAAACTTATTTGTCGATGATATAGTCTGTTTAAGATATCTTCTTGATTTTAAAAAATTTTCTGGATCGGGAATAGGTGAATTTTGTTTGTCGTCTGGGTTTTTCCTGGTATTCTTTCATTTTAAATCCAATTTATTTACCATGGAGTCGCCAAGTGAAAGATGAATGTATCCTTATAAGGTTTTCAATATTTGTTCACTATCAAAGAGAAAAAGTGTCAATGTCGTTCTTCCCAGGGAAAAAGCTTCGTTTCTTTGTTCCTCGGCAATGGTGCCAAAAAGATGTTGTTCCTAATTTTATACTTTAAGGCTCTAAAGTGTACCGTCAAGGCATCCGAAAATATAGAGAAAGTTAAAGGTAGAAAAATCAATTATACAAAAAAGGGCTATGGTTGGTTCTTTAACTGTCTCTGTCTAGCTTCCCAGTTTTCCTGGATACTAATATCCCTTTCAATTACTAGCCATGAACGTTCTAACTCAACCTGGTTATTTGTTGTATGTAAGATGGTGTTAAATAAACTTAAGGCAATGCTCGTTTGATCTGATATTCCAGGCTCGATATTGGGTTGTCTTGTAACTGGTATAGTCATGAGGGATAAAGACTGAAAAGATAAATTCTTGTGTTTTCTTTTAGGGTTTGCTATTTCTGTTTAAAAATATGTAAGAAGAACTCCAAAACCTTGAATTAATAGTATGAAGAAACTAAAGGCCTTTTCTGGTATCTAAGTTAAATTTTGAAAAGGGAATATGCATGAAATGAAAAGAAAACATAAAGCTGTTGAACAAGGTGAGGCATCAATTAAAGAGGAATCTCCCTCTGTGACAGAGGAAGAAAATAGTTAGGAAAAACTCTTAATGAAGCATATGATATTGAAATCTAAAATATTTATATGTCTTGTACCTGATGATAGTCGATATAGAGGAAAAGTTGTAAATGATTAAATTGCAAGAATATATAATCACCACAGTAGAGGCTGTACTAAATTGTAGTTAATCATTCATCAAAAAGAGATGTGAAAAATATGAAACAACTGAGAAGAACATAACTCAAACTTGACCAGATCTAGAATATTCAATCTGTATTTGTATTAATTCAAAAATATCTTCAAATTCTTCTTTACAATGTGCCCAGAAAGCCCTCTTTCAGTCTCCTAAAATTATACTTATACCATATCACCAATGATTGATGGTTGTTGATTTCCTAACTCCTAGGGGCAAACAGTTACAAAAATGATTATATTTTATTCCACTATCGTCTGGATAATATAATCTTTCAAAATGATACTTCATTGTTTTATTGAAGTGTCTCCTTCTTTCAACCCAATACATTCAATACATTTTTCAAGAAAGTGTACAAAATTTATGGGAGGATCTGGAAAATCCTTTGCTTCAAATAGATAAATTTTCTCTGAATTTTTGGAAGCCAGTCTTCAATCCCCTTACCAACAAACTTAATTGATTTCAATTTTAATTTTGGCCTCACCAACCACCTGCCTATTAGGGTAACATCAATTTCCTTTAATTGTGAAATTTCCATCTGAATTTCGTTCAAACCCTCTTTGAAATTCAAATGGCATCTTACAATGTTTATCTGTCCTAATTTCCCAGTGCAATTATCTCTCCCAATACCTAATGATCCCTTGTCCAACAAATCAAATATTTCTTCGCAATCGTCTTTTATTTCCTTGTCTATTCTCTTGTTTTCTGCTATATTGGCCTCGCACACTTTGAGCAAAATATTTCCTCTGATCTGCTCTGACAGATAGCTTTGGAGTTTTCGATACTTCTTCATTCTATGAACATACAAACGCCCTTTGGAAAGTGGTCCTTGCTTCTTTAGCTTCTTTTTCTTTAAAAATAATATTATCAAGAGCATTTCTTACTTCTTGAAAATAATTCTGAATAATCTCTACTTGGGAGATTAATATTTGTTGCTCGGATTCTATGTTCATATGTATTTCCAGTGACTGGTCCTGAAAAAATTTCAAATCTATAACCTGGCCTTTCATTTAATTCAATTTATCTTGTAGTTGTCTTACTGATTCTTCTTGCCGAATAACCTGTGTTTGGCTAGTCTGCATCTTCTTGTTCCTCTCATCTAGACTTGACTTAAGCGATTGAATTTCTTGCTTGTCGACAGCTCTGACCTTCTCTAGACCTTTATTTATTTCTTCTTTGATATTTTTCTCCGTATCTTTTAGTTGGTTTTGCAACTGGACTATCCTATGGTTACTTTGTTTCAACCTTGTTCTCATATTGTCAACAGTGAATACATTTGTTGTTTCCAGAGCTCCCATGGAGCCTACTACCTCTGTAGCGAAATCTCCCTCCTCTAAGTTTTTCCCATCTACCAGCACTATGTGTTTGTTTACCATACCACCTTCTCTCATATAAATCTCCTGCTTTAATACAACCTTCCTCGTTTTACTAAAAAAGTAATTAGAGAGAGGTATTTCTTCTCTGGAGACATGGTCGAGGTCACTAGCATATATGACTCCTATCTAAGGGAGCCCAAAAGTAGACTGTAAAGGGGTTAAGGAAGCAATGGGATTACCCAACTCTGTGGATTTTATTTCCCCTGTTGTCTTGGGGGAATCAATATGAACAGTAGATGATGATGAGGCAGTACATTGATTGGACTTGGGAGGTGTCCCAGACCTTTTTTTTGTTTCTTCTCCTAGATTCTCTGTCTATGGGACTTCTTTGTTTTGTGAAGATCCTTCGCCCCCTTCTGAATTTTCCTCGGTGTCTGCTTTATCCTATGCTTTCTGTTTGAAACCTGGGGGAGTGTTTTATTCTTCTGGGGGAGGTGTTGTTGCTTCTCCCTACATTACCTTGAGTAAACCACTTCGTCTATGTCTTTGGAAGGTTAGAAAACTGGTTTGCAAGTTGGATGGTAATTTTTGTACCCTATTTAACACCTCCTCATAGGTTTTGGCCCCTTTGAAAATGTCATTGTGAGGGAATTCCTCATGTTCATATGCTTCCATGCCACAGTGATCCATGTGATTTCCCACTGTTTTATAAGGTCGTGTTTCTTGTGTTCGAGATCCACCAACTTGACCTCCTCTAGAGCTCCATCTTCAACCTTGGAATGTCCCAAGTTGAGTAGCGAAAACCTCCCAATTTTTACGGGAAATATGGGCCAAAACTTCTTCTAAGTTGTCTTCAGTTCTATCCCAATATCGCTTGTTAATATCTGATGAGCTACCTCCCTGCACACCAGTCTGTCAGGGAGGAATTTCGAAAGTGCATGAGGAGGGATCGAACATCCTAAAACCTTGATATAGGAGAAATTATCCTCAATAAACCAATCGACAATTGCCTTGAGGTTTCCTATGACCGACTCTAAAATACGGGGTGGTGCACAACCATATAGCATCTGATGCACTGGTATCACCATGAAATGAAAAATTTCGTAAAAAGAATCCTTAGCATTTTCTTCACACAGCTTAGAATGATATTCATGAATAGGTTCAGTGCAGGTTGGGTTCCAACTCCAATTCATTAAAGGGAAAGGAGCAGTGAAACATATAACATCTGTAATGTATGCGGACATGTAAAAGGCTATGGATCGACTGCTGTATCTTGCAGTTTGATACTCTATAACCTCCTTATCTAGGTTATCTGATAGAATCTTGTTCCAATTGAAGCTATAGCCTTCGAATGCTTTATGTAAAAGGGGCACCCATTCTGCAGGGAAGTGGGTAGGACTTTTCTTCCTGAAAAGTTTACATAGCATCATAGCTACATAGACCATGTACTCATTCAATGAGGCTGTGGCATAAATGCTATGGGTATCAGCCCTAAATTTTGCTGGGTGTCTCCACCAATATTTTATTATGTCGGGATATGTTTGATCTGCCTCTGTGCATTCTTTCCTTTGAAATTCACTTACAAACTCTTTTTTATAAATGTACTTAGAATTGGGAGATAGTTTGTACATTACTTGTATATGCTCCGGTCTGAAAGGGTCGACGATGAAACCTCGACTGTCCAAAATGCTTCTCATATGCATGTCTATCCTCTCTAAATACCAACTCATCATATCATTGTATGTCACGAGTCATGGGCGCATAGATACTTTGTGAAGTTCGGACTCTGCTATGTCTCGTAGTTTGTTTTTAGGATAATCGAGAAAATATTTTATTTCGTAGTCCAAGGTTTCGAAAATTTTCCTCCAGGATTTGATGGAATCAATGGCATGTGGTGTAGTATCAGATATAACATCTCCTTCTGGGCTTGAGCTTCTAGCTGCTTCTTCACTTTTCTTAAGTGCCTTTCTAGGTGCCATAATGTTCGTGCTAGACCAAAAGCCTGTTTGTTGAGGAAAAATATATAAGCCTGGATAAATGCAACTCACTCATGTTTGTAAAAAACAAGAATGAAATTCAAACTACAGAACGTTTATTAGCCTTTATCTTGTCTTACGATGAGTGTATTGTCATAGGCGATAAGGAATTAATGTTTTAATGAGGAAGATACGCCTGGAGATACGCCTTCATGTCAAAAATATCTCCATTTGTCCATTATTAATACTGTCGCATATCAGCGATATCAAACTGGAGTTTCAAAAGGACCGCTTTCAACAAGTCCTGGAATGTGAAATGTGAAAAGTAGTTTAGTCATTATTAATCACGTTTTAAAATAATGTAATTTAGTTCTAGACTTTGTTAAAAATTCACGATTTCACATTTCATAATTTCGGGGATCCTGTACCCAAGAGGTATGTCATAAGCAAACCCTGAATCGCGAAATCGCGATGAGATTAATTTAGGCGCTAATCACTTGTATTAATGCTTTAATTAATCGAAATTAGTAATTAATTTATTGTTTTTCGAAAAAACGGGGACCAGGCGTTCGAGGGTCGACATTTTGAAAGCACTTTGATATAAGAAAACCTAAATCATGAAAGATTAATGAATTGTTGATTGTGTTTAAGAGTTTAATTAATCACGACTAAAGGGTACTTTGTGAAATGCGTGTCAAGACTTATAACACTCATTCTTTCTTTTTCCTTTTTTATTACTTTTAATATAAAGCCTTTTTGGGATTTCGGCACCAAGACTCTGGAGTTGCTAACTAAAAATCATACCTCGTGAAAAGACAAATCCCGAAACTCGAAAAAATCGAAAGACTTTTGACTCCATTTTAGGACTAAGGGCGGCTCCACGACTAGAAAAAAGAGAAGTTTCATTTTTAAAGAGTAAAAAAATTAACTTCGTGTTAACAGGTACATACTTGGTACATTGTTGGAGGCACTTTTTAGTAGTATTGTTGACACATGGTTTATGGATGATGTAGCATACTTGTATTGGTATATTATTAGAAGCACATATTGATCTTGGTGATGATTATGAGTTTTTGTGTTATGATTGGTTGATGCAAATATTTGAGAGTTGTCCTGCTGATTGATCTTGGTGAGTATATATAATTTGGTTGATAATATTGATGAGACAGGTTGTTGTGATAGGTTGTTTGGATAGGTTGTTGTGACATGTTATTTGTACAAGTTTGGTGCATGGTTGATGCACTTGTTCATGGTACAAGTTGAGGTATAGGTTGGTAAATCATTGATGCACTTGTTCATAGTACATGTTGATTATATGTTGGTTGGTAGAGGTTGATGTTTGTTTGATCAACTTTTTTATGGTATAGGTTGATTACAGTTTGAGGTACAGGTTGATGCATGGTTGATGCATGGTTCAGGTTATTGGTACAGGTTGTTTGGTGCAGGTTGATTGGTACAGGTTTGCAGCAGTATATATCATAGTGATAGTGTGATAGTGGTTCAATCATTCTAATTCTACATTAGGGAGGTTAGACGGGGAAAGGACAAGTGGTTGTAGCCGGAGAACATAGGGGGTTGTATCCTCCTTCTGGTTGTGGCTAGAGAATTGGGGAGTTGGAGATTCCCTCAAGTTGTAGCCTAAGAAACTAGGGGGTTGGATCCTCCTTCCAGTTGCAGCTGGAAAACAAAGGAAGTTGGTGCTTCCAATGAATGTAATTCTTCAAGACATATAAAAAAAATATTATGTGGTTTTCTCTCGCTTTGGGTTTCCACTAAAAATACTGGTGTACTATGTATGTGTATGCTTGGTCATTTCTTCATTGTTTATTTACTCTACAATTATTAGATGATAATGATACAATGATATAACACTTGCATTATATGGTTAAAAAGCATTAAATTTCTCTATTATTTATTCATGCCCCCTCTCAGTAATCCAACAATAGGTATCAGAGCGAGGTTCCTTCAGGAAACAGTTTAACCACTGGAAGGAGATCATGGATTATTCTAAGAATGGAGTACCAATGTTTAATGGTCAGAATGTTTTTAAGTATGAGATGTGGATAAGAAGGAATAAAGTATTTTTACAGGCACATGGACATTATATTTGACTATCAATTGTTACAGGATATGATAGTTCAAGAAGAATAACTGTAGTTAAGAAGGAATTGAATAAGAATAACAAAATAGAAATGGATTTCATTTGGGAAGGATTACCTAATCCAGTAGGAGAAAAGGTTGGTAAATTTTCATCAGCCAAAGAACTTTGGGATAAGTTACATGACATATATTCTTCACCCATCACAGATTTAGAAAATTCCAAAGAAGATGCATATAGAAAACAAGAAGAAAGATGCTCATCATGTCAGATAGATTCAGAAGAGGAAGAGTATGAAGAAGAAGAAGTTGATTACAGAAAAAAATTGATTAGTACAATTGAATATCTAAATAAAGAAAGAGAAGAAAACAAGTTATACAAGAAAGAATTGATGAAGCAAAAGGAAAGTGTTCAAGGTTCCGAAAAATATCAGCAGGTCATCAAGAATTTAAGAGATCAACTAGAAGAGGCCAGAAGAATTGAAGAAACTCTAGAATATCAAAATAAATGTTTAGAATCCAACATAGAAGCACAAAAAGAAGAAGTAGAAAAGAGAGAAAAGATATTGATGGATCATCTCAAGGAAATAACCAACTTGAGGAAGAGTTTGGTCAAGAAAAGAGAAGACTGGAAGAAGAAACAATTACATTGAAAATCCAACTTCAAGAAGAAAAGAGAACAGAAGAGGCCATGAAGTCTCAGATAATGAAGAAAGAAGAAGAGGTTGATAATCTTGAAGAAGAAGTTGTCACTCTAAGAGTCAAAATCGTCAAGCTCAACAAGAACATTGAAGAGACAGAAACATCCACATTAGTTGTAGAGAATGAAGAGAAACACTCTACGTTGCTAGAAAACAAGAATGAAGAAAATAGAAAGAGTTATGAAAAATTAATCAAAGGAAGGAATCATAGTCAACCATAATCTAAGAAAATTAATAAAGATACATCTTCAAGAAGACCATCCATGTTCAAGCCACAAAGAAGCTTCAATCATGATCATGATCATGATCAGTCAAGACAGAAATTTAGAAGGAATACACCATAAAGAAGATCATTCACTCCCAGGTATGCAAATTTCTTTTATGGTCATTGTTTTTATCGTACTAACTTTGGACATAAGGTTGTAGATTGTAGGGATTATAAAAGAAATGTTCAAGCAAGAAATTCCTATGTGGCCCCACGTAACATTGAATGTTACAAATGTCATAACTATGGACACATAGATCATGATTGTAGAATCAGGATTGATACTTCCATGAAAGATAACACCAACATCAGATATAAGAAAGTATGGATAAGAAAACAGGAAGAACAAGTGAACAAAGACCAGGTCCCAGAGATCGCAAGATTGGCAATAAAACGAGATGAAGAAAAATCTACAGAGAAAAAGAAGGATGCCAGATATAGAAAGGTTTGGAAAATAAATGAAATAAAATAAGGACAAGTAAATAAGGAACATGTTCAAGAGATTGTACTTTCAGGTATTGTAGTGAAAGATGAATCCATAGACAAAAAGAAACAAGTCAGATCTCAAAGAGATGATGAATCTACCAATGAAGATGATGATGAATACACATCAGAGAAGGAATTGTTCTGAGC
>JASDQU010244711.1:0-13526 GCA_032191745.1 Picea mariana | reverse complement strand
GCATCAGACCAACCAAGGTTCTACAAATATCTTGCTTCTCCCTTGACAAAATCTTTTTTAACATATCATTTGGATTGTTCTGTGTGTGTTTTCTCCAATCGCAGTACCCCATCATCTAAAACTTGAGAAATCCAATGATATCTAACATCGATGTGCTTTGTCTTAGAATGGAAGGGGGGATTTTTGGCAAGATGGATTGCACTTTGCCTATCACAATTCAATACATACTTTTCTTTTTCCACACCTAGTTCCTCTAAGAACCTCCTCATCCAAATCATCTCCTTGCATGCATCGATTATTGCAATATACTAAGCCTCTATAGTAGAAAGAGCCACCACCTTTTTTAATCTAGATACCCATGAAGCAACAACTCATGAAAAATTATAGATGTAGCCTATTGTGTATTTTCTATAATCCATGTTACCTGCCATATCAACATATGTAAATCCTTCCAAGAAGGTATCAATACCTTGAAAGCACAAACAATAATAAATTGAGCCTTTGATATATCTTAAAATCCATTTAACTGCATTCCAATGTTCATTTCTTGGGTTTGCAAGAAACCTACTTACAAATCCCACTAAATGTGCAATGTTAGGGTGAGTTCATCTCATTGCATACATTAGGCTTCCTACTGTTGAAGCATATGGAATTTTGTACATTTCTTATTTTCCTTCAATACTAGTGGGGCATTGATTATATGTTAATTTAAGATGAGAAGCAAGTGGTGTACTTACACATTTTGCATCAACCATATTAAATTTTTCCAATACTTTTACAAGGTATTGTTGTTGTGACAACCATGGTTTCCTTCTTTTCCTATCACTTATCTTTTCCGAAAATCAACATGTCATCAACATATAATAATAAGACAATAAAATTACCATTTTCATCTCTTTTAATATACACACAGTGATTTTCATTTAGGCTTTTAAAACCATGATCAAGCATAAAAGATTCAAATTTATTATACCATTGACTAGGGGCTTGTTTCAGCCCATGCAGACTCTTCTTCAACCTGTAGACCAATTTTTTTACATTTTTCAAAAAATCCCTTTGTCTTCTCCATATATATCTATTCTTCCAAATTTCGATGTAAGAAGGTTGTCTTGACATCTAATTGTTACAATTCTAAATCTATAGAAGAGACAAGACCAAGTAATACTCGTATTGATAACATTTTGACTCTTGAAGGTTTGAAATAGTTCTTTTATATGTAGAAAATGACATTTCATACATTTCCTTGGCATCATCAATCTCCTTCTTACATTCCTCTACAATGTTGAATAAGTCACTTTGTAATCCAACAATAACATGATATTTGCCCGATATTTTTCTTCTTGATTCTTATATTAGATTTGCAATTGATTTTTGGAGATTTGCAATATTATCCAATCATTCAATATTATCCATGTGCTTTATTTCACATTTTTCCTTCCAAGTGTATATAGAGGAAGAATCCTCCATTGCAACAAGTCTATAATGCATCATTCTATCCAATGCCCATAAAATGAATCTATTATAAAAAATATATGTTGGCCTATTCACATTTGAACTTGGAGAGGTAGAATCGATGCCCATAACTATCAATTATGAGAGCATCCATCCCATGTCAATGATTCTAAATCCTATATAATGATAATGATAATGAAAGGAGGTCCCGAAAGGAAGGTAGGTCAACCAACCTTGAGTGCTCCTTAAGAAAGAGAGTGTAGTGTTTTTTATTCCTTTCCTTGTTTCTTGGGCCTTCCCTCCCTATTGATTGCATGAAGGCAAGCAGTATTATAAAGTAAAGTCCTGGTAAGTTCTCTTTTTTAGGGGAAGAAATATCAAGAAAGAAAGATGGAAAGAATGTGAAGTAAGGTTCTGCACACTATAGATGGATTGGGTCCTCTATGCTCACTCTAGATAAGTCACCCAATTAAACCCTTCTAGCTAGAAGGAAGGTTGGTTTCATTTTGAATCAGAAGCAGAAGGACAAGAGCAGTACATTGCCTTTCCCTTGACCTTTACAGATTTCACCTGCTATGATTTACCGTAAACCCTACCTTTTTCACTCCCCCAAAGGGGTAGTATCTCCCCTACCTACCTTCCTTCCCTAGAATAGGCCAAAAATTCTACTTCGACTATCCCACCTCACTTTATTTATAAAGATAAAGTCATCTCTTTATTTATAATATAAAGAAAGGTTGTACTCAATTATACTCAATTAATGCCATTTTAGGAGGAATTTTGTCAATTATATTTTCTAAAGTAACAAAAATCACCATTGTTTCTTTCCATATAATGGTCCATACCTCCCTACTCCTCAACTTCATTCATAGATTCATGTAGGTCTCTTAAAGTTATGATAGCATTAACTTCATCTTGGGAAACTATATCAGAACTGATTTCCACACCATCAATTGCATCATGTTCAGGTACTTCCTCAATGGGTTTCTTTGTTTTTCATATCCTAATGTAGGTTTTAAGAGGGCTTGTTTGGTCACTGAGTCGATATAAATCAATAATTTTCTACAGTGTGCCTGAGAAATTGAAATTAATCTTCTTTTTTTTACTTTCTTCAAGGGAATAATGTAATTTTTTAGCCAATAGATGAGGGACATCTACAACCCCATATTCAACCCAATAAATGAATAGCCTCATGAAGTCACTGGAAATATTAGTATTATGATGATTCATGATTTTCCTAAGGACAATTTGAATGAAAGACTTGTATATTCCTTGGGAAACATATAGCATTCTTAAACCATTCTTGGTAATAAATACCTTTTGCCCACATATTTTACTAGCCATGTCAATATTTTCTACCTCGGGTTTTTTTTTGGAATTAAATGTTGTTCCCCCTCTACATGGAATTTTTGTTTCTCTTGTAATCACATCAACATATAGGTAAATTCTCTTGCCAAATAGTTTCATTTCCATAGCTATTTCATCATAATTATCTATGGCCATATCTATCTCATCATTTTCAAAATGGAAGGGTCCAAAGATAAAGTCAAAAGCCTCTACTCTTCTCAAGATATTTATCATACATGTTGGAGAATTTGTTGTGTCTCTCCATGCTTCAACACACTCCTATAATTTTTTGACAATGAAATTTTCATCCTAGTAACCACCTATTTCATCTATTGCGCCCATGGTAGAGGATGCCCCTGTTTCAAATTGTGGCCATGGTTTTATGGGTTCAAATTTGAAATGGTTTTTTGAGAGATGCACGCTAACATGAATGGAAACTGAGAATGGAAGTTGTTAGCACTAGAAGTCACCCTCTGACTGCAGAGAAGGTAAGCCTAGTACCCATTAGGTTATATGTCACAATAAATGAGTTTAATGAGGTCAAATGGATGCAGACTCAGGATAATATCGTTTTAACTCAGAAAACTAGACTGGTAGGCACAGATAAATGAGGTCTTGATCAAATTTAGTTAGTAAGTTGTAGTAAAGGTGAGTAGGAGGAAGAACCGATGAGGAGAATGTAGAGGTCTGCTATGGACATTAGGTCTTCCAATAGCCTAAGGAGGAAAAACTTGGAGAATAAGATCCTCTTGGATTTAGAGTTTCAGGAAACTGAAGAACATTATAACATGACTATAATCAAACATCCATCACGATGCAGCTATAACAATCCACTTGAATCAGTCAAACATGGATACTTCAGTATCAGAGGTGAATAATATGAAGAAGAAAGCTAACTAAAAATGGTCACGATACTGCTGCAATCAAACCTTCATTAAAACAATATAACAACCTTGGTTGGATCCTCCATGCCCAAGTGTCTTAGCATAACTATTTATAGAGAAGTGAAAATAAGCTAACTTAGATTGACCAAGAAGTCTCAAATCAAGATACATATCTAGATAACCAGTACTTCATCAAAACTTTACAATGTGGGAGCCTAGCTCAACCATCGACCATAAAAAAATATAAAAAATGCCTAGATACACTTAGGAGCGACTACCACCGCCAGATGTGTGATCAAGTTAATGCATTCAAGGCTTGACGTATGCATGTTCCTTGGCATACTGTGCATGCATCTTCTAGTTAAGCGTGAGCTTCTGTTAGACACAACGTTCTTTAGTAGGGACCTAACTCACTGACAGTCCTGTCTCCTTAACCGTAACTTCTGAGACTTCCATTTATGGAGGGAGACGATGTTTCAACCACCTCCCTCACTTTCATTAATTATCTGCATCAGGATTAGGACGGGCCTGAGTCAACTCGACACCTGTGAATTTGCTAGACTTTTGCGAGGAACACTTGAAAAGGGACATGGACGTTGACGATGGTGAGTTGGAGTGATCTCAAATGACACGATGAGTGAATTATGGCCATGTGGAGGGCTACGACTAGAGAGCGGTGATCGAGACTGCATGAGCGCCAGTGTGTAAGGAGATGAGGTGCAAAGGAGCAAGGTTGATTTGGAAAGGGGAGAGGATGTGGTGGTAGAGCGGAGTGGTAGGTCAGGGGGGAGGAAGAAAACAAAGTGGAGGTGACATGGAGGATGAGTGGAGGCCAGATGTTGGTAGGTGAGAGGGGGGAGAAGTGACAACGGGGAGGCGACAGGCGTGTGGTCAGGCGAGTGGAAGACAGGTGTCTCTGGGAGTGTGGTTGCTAAGCGGAGGTGGTCTAGTGGTTTATTCGGAGGGGTGGTAGGTGGTAAGTGGTAAAGCATAGGGGAGGTATGATTTACTGAGGAGGTGACACGTTAGTGGGGGGGCGGTGCTAGAATACCACCAACTTGGACCCTCCCCCCCCCACCCTTGTTAAAGGCAGAAGGTCAAGGGGAGTCCGATATTGGCTTCCAACCGTACATATGAGTGTGTGTTTCTCATACGCAGATCTGAGCACGCTCCTTAGCACAATGCGCCCAAACATAAAAATGCCCCAAACTTAGGATAAAATTCATAAATTGGGTTGTGCGAGTACCACTTTTCTGCATTTTTTCCACCAAGGGGTTATTTCCTAAGGGAAAACACCCTTCTATAAAAAATATGTGCTAACACTAGGATCCATGGGGGATAGAGACCTCCCTGTGAGGCTCTAAGAACTCTTTTTGCAACTTCAGTGCCTTATGTGTTAGGTTATGGATTCATGCTCGAAAACATCATGCTGAGGAACACAGGATGACATGCATACTACCTACTTGAAAAGAAAGAAAACACACATGCTCCAGAAGGAGCTTATTTATATACAACACCTAAGCCAACTGATTTTTACAAAGCGCTAGGTGAAAGAAAACTTCCACCATAGCCACCCAAACTGTCTGGTAAAATAATTCTTCTCTTTACTTTAGATGATCCACAAAATACTAGGGAAGTATGACAGCAGAACGAGATCGTGTCTTGGATCACTGAACATACCCCCTAATGATGATAAGGTGAATAAATCTATAGGCTCCAATACTTTTGGAAAGTGTAGCTCCATATATAACCCCACAGGGTCACAAAATTTATAATCAGGAAAGCTCAACTGGTAAGAAATTACCTCATGTCCTTCATTGTGGCTCACCCATCATTCGATGTTCTCATAGTCTACAGGTGGGTAGAGAATTGATGTAGGTTGGCTAATACCAAGTGATATATTCTTGTATACAGGCTCTGGACAGGGGATAGGTTGCACATTCAACTCCTCCATAAAACCATACTCACTCATGAGTATCGGTGAAATAATGCCACTCAAAAAATGAAAAAAATTTGAAACATATGACTCCATGTATATGGCTATAGGATCATGAATCATCTGACAGAAATCTGGCTACTTTAGAAGACCATGTTTCTCCTCTATAAATGCCTCTATGCTTGTAAATAAAAGGCTTCCTTGTTCTTTTCAAACCAACTGTTAAGAACCAAATACCTGAATACAAAAGCACCACAACATATATACAAGAACAATATGCAAAATCTTCTTTATTACTATCAAACCCTTAGGGTAGGGCAACACCATACAATGGATCCTATTATGGAAGGGATCCTCTCCTGTTAACTTGCCTCTTCGANTTCTCTTTACTTTAGATGATCCACAAAATACTAGGGAAGTATGACAGCAGAACGAGATCATGTCTTGGATCACTGAACATACCCCCTAATGATGATAAGGTGAATAAATCTATAGGCTCCAATATTTTTGGAAAATGTAGCTCCATATATAACCCCACAGGGTCACAAAATTTATAATCAGGAAAGCTCAACTGGTAAGAAATTACCTCATGTCCTTCATTGTGGCTCACCCATCATTTGATGTTCTCATGGTCTACAGGTGGGTAGAGAACTGATGCAGGTTGGCTAATACTAAGTGATATATTCTTGTATACAGGCTCTAGACAGGGGATAGGTTGCACATTCAACTCCTTCATAAAACCATACTCACTCATGAGTATCGGTGAAACAATGCCACTCAAAAAATGCAAAAAAATTGAAACATATGACTCCATGTATATGGCTATAGGATCATGAATCATGTGACAGAAATCTGGCTGCTTTAGAAGACCATGTTTCTCCTCTGTAAATGCCTCTATGCTTGTAAATAAAAGGCTTCCTTGTTCTTTTGAAACCAACCCTTGATCATCAACAGTTGCAATATCTTCTTCATAAGAATGATCACAATATAAATGTACAACAGAATTTAAATCAACATACTTATGATCAACCAAGAACATACAATTATCTATGAAATCAGCCACTGTTGCATGCTCAAAATGTTCTGGAAACTGATCATAATATTGATATGCATTCATGTCCATAGAAAAATATGCAAATATTGAAGAATCCGATTCCAACTGGGAATCATACTTACTTCCTTATTGTTGTTCTATCTCTGATTCATACTCCTTGTCTTCTTGTTCGGACTCTGAAATATACTGACAGTTGTCTTGGAATCTACAACACACTGTCAGTCTTCTTGCTTAGGTACATGAAATCCTTCAGGGTATGCTTGCATATGAACCCACTTGCTAGCCCTAATGTTCTCTTCGACTTCTTCAGCATCTTCAAACATGTGTCTTAAAGATGGAGATTTCCTTTCTCTTAGGAGAAGGACAAGCTCTGAATGTTGAGCCATGACATAGTACACCATGTCAACCATCTCTGTGGGTATGATGTCCACAAGCATACTATGATAAACACTGTAAAAACTCCTATTGAAGACAACCAAGGATTTCTCTTCCCCTCTCCTCAAGGCATTAAACTCAAGCCAATATTGATCGAGGGACTTGTTCTCACCCCAACACTTTAAAAATTCATGGCATAGATTGGTCCAAGAACCAATAGAACCGGCTCCCAAACACTTAAACCACACAACGACATCTCCAAGAAAATATTGTGAGAACGGCCTAATGATAATATCATCATGAATAATCTCAAATTGATAAACAAATTTCTCAAAGGCCTCCAAGTGCCTTTCAGCAGTAACATGATCCTCTCCAGAAAACCAAGGAAGGTACTTGAAGGAAAAAAGAGGATAGGGGTGCAGGTGATGTGGCATCCTTAAAGGCTTAAACACTTTGTCTCTAATATTATCTTGAAAACTTGGTGGTTGAATATGGAATTTAAGAAGAATATGGGATGGTTCAACAACAATAATAGAAGGCAATGAGATCTGAGAAGGCTTCGAATCATTTTCAACCCCCTCAAGGTTACAAGGGTGATCAACTTCAAGAGGAAAGCCAATACAGATCTTACTTGTATGAATAAGCTGAGGTGAAGGCACAAGATCATCATTTACAACACAGGGAGAGGGAATGTCTTCTTCTTCCAAGGAAGGATAAATAAAGGAAGGTTTACAACATCTGAATATACAAAGAAGAGGATAATCCTCTTTATATGTAAGGGGAAAGAGAGAAATGAGCTGATAAAGTAGAACAAAATTTCATGAAGCAAGCTCATAAACTGATACCTGGTCATCCCCTTCGGTATGGTCATGTTTTTGTCAACAGGATCCTCCCCAGTGGATTCTTTGAATGTGGAGTCGCCAGGTGAAATCTACAATCTTCGATGTACTGAGTTCTGATGCACCTTCAAAATTAGTAAGCTTTGGTGTTCAATCCCAGGGAAACTGTTATAACCCTAATTTGCGCTAGACATGCATACCTAACAACATGCCATCTTACTTACTATTTTTGCCAAGCCAATAATGAATAACTCTTCTTAAAAACCAAATTTTTGAAGATGTACATGCCCTGCACCACTACCGCCCACGTATGTACGCTAGCTGCACCATTACTGCCCGCTTACATATGCTAGATGCATCATTACAACCTATGTATACCCACAAAAGTTGCAAAAAATAAAAATTTACAAAGGAATACAAGCTTTTGGGTAGTTTCCTAACCAATTGACCGCCCATAGCTCGTCACCCAAATGAATAACTATATTTTTGGCATATAAAAAAAGGTGTTGGGGTCCCATTCTAAGGAGAAGCATGAAAGTAGTGAAACTCTACCCATTTCCTAATTCCCCCCAGGCCCCTAGAATTTGCAACCACATTGTGAGTTTGAGCCAGAATTCCCCATTCTTGCCTTTTTTCCTCATCCATAAACCTATGCCTATTCTCTAGAGAGAAGTGCGAGAGAAGAAGGATATGTGGAAGTAGTTGGAGCTTGGTGAAGAGGATCCCATGACCGGGTTTGAGGAGCAGTCTTCAATCTCGTTTTGTAAGTGACATTATGAGATTAATATAAAGAAGTATTTTTGTCATCCCGCCATATAATGTGTTTAATTTGTATGATTGATTTAAGTTTTGTTATGAAATCTAACCCGTTAATCCATATATAGAATGCTTGTTCGCAATTTCTTGTTTGTCTTTTGGTGAATGCAGGTCATCCTTGGGAGGAAATTTGCAGTCGAGAAGCAACCGAACACATTGGGATCGACACCAGATGCAGAGTTCAAGGTAGGAATATCATATCCCTATACTTTGTACTTTATATATGAATGTGGGGTGTTGTCGGGATAGTGGTTAAGAGTAGGAGACTTTAGACGCTTAGTTGTGCCTAGACTTTAGAACCCTAGTGTAGTCCGTAGGGGGGATTTCCCACTATAGCAGAATTGGTGACCGTATTGGCGAGCCTCTAGGGTTTTTAGGGGATTTCTATTTTGGGGTATTTTTAACTAGTTTATTTCCTGTTTTTTGAGTTTCAGTAAGTTCCTGTGTCTTTAAGGGATTCTTGTCTTCCATACCAGTACTCCATGCCTGTGCTTGACTGTTAATTTATTTTTTTAGAGAATTCACATATGAGTATGTTATCACTCTGTAAATCTGCTTGGCTGACAAACAAACAACGAAGGTAAATTTTTCAACCGACTTTGACACCCGAAACTAGCCTTTCGGATATGGAGAGGACTCTCTTAGAAATGGTGCAGTCTCCATGCAGGATATGACTTTGAAAACAACGGCTAGATTTGACACCTATGGTAAAATGGTTTCTGGTTATATTGGCGCAGAAAAGTAAAACTTGGGCTATGGGGTCAATCTAAGGAAGAGATAGAACAAATGACTCAGTGACTGGATTCGAGAGGAGAAGGCTAGGCGAGCAACAACCTTCAGTGTAAATCGTAAAGTGTGGCGAGAGAAAAACACAGGAAGTAACTCAAGAGCGTCGTTGTGGACAAATTCAGAGTTAGCTTGAGATAAAAAAAAAATTCTAAGTGGTGCAAACAAGGGGCGTTGTAAGAGACATAATACATCCGACTATCACAACTAGAATGTTTTCATCAAATCACAGAACCTTTGCATTAAATTTCGGTCAAAAACTCAGATTACATACAATAGCAGTCGTTTACTCAATTTTCCAACCAACCTTGTTTACATAAAAATGATCCCCATATATAGAAATCTAATGTCATCCTTGGTTTTTAGGGTCGAGCTACTCTCTCCTGGAATCATGGATCCGTTTTCTTTGAAAGAGACAATAACTTAAACGGATTCACTAAAAATACAAAACCCAACTTTGCCAAATCATAATCGTAACCGAAATATTCTTTACATTCATTGATCATGATCCAAATTCGACCATATGGTTGTGATGAGCAATCTTTTTCACTGTTGGACACTCTATCATCCTTGCACAGCAAGTCTGCTATGCAACAATAACCTACAGCAAAAGCACAGTAGAATGCGCAACAAACTAGTAAAATAGGCATTAAATATGACATTGTATCCCATTGATAAAAAACTATTTTTATAAAATGAGATTTTTTTTGTAGGTAATATCGTTATAAAGTAAAACCTCTCTCGGTTTCTTGAAATTCATCTCCAGCTGGCCGGAATATGTGTCACAAAAACATGTCTTGGACAGGAAATCACAAAAAATTAAAAAATAGGGATCAAATATTCCTTCGAATTTCCCAATCCATGACACATTTTACAAATCTGAGAGAGGCTTTTATTATTGGGTTTGTCCTCAACAAAAACCTCTCAAGGATTTTCAAAATTCCTCTCCAGTTGGTCAGAAATTGATCTTGAAGTTGACCACTAAAACAGTAATTTGTGCAGTGCGACCTGTAGCCTGTGCGTAGGAAAATCCACTGCACAACAGCATCCTATGTGCGACATCCCACTGCATGAAGAAATCCACTACACAACAAAATCCTATGGGTGGAAACCTTCTTTGCATGACAACATCCTCTGCGCGACAGCATCCTCTGCGCGACAACATCCTCTGCGTGATGACATTCTCTGCGCGACAACATCCTCTGCGCGGTGCACAGTGAATTTTGCAGTGCACAGTTGCAAATTGAAATGGGAATAAATAAATGATAAGATTCCCTTTCAAACTGGCCCTTGGATATGTTAGATGATGCCAGGCATAAAAACAACATGGGTGCTAACAGGCATGACTTTGCAAATTGTTGACAAACCTCTAACCTTAGCCATGAAAATCATGGTGCTAACAACTGGCTCCAACGAGGATTATATCCTCCCTGTGAGGTAGCAAAGAATAGTAGACCAGGTGCCAATCCATTGGGCTTCTCCCAAACTCAACTTTCCAACTGTAACTTGTAACCTTCATCCACTGAAAACCCAAAACTGTATATGCTCCAAACTGAAATCTAAAACTAAGCTGAAAATGAAAACTACAGATTGCTAAAAGAAATTCTCATAGTACCGAGCTTATTCGCACCTACCTACCCTAACTGTTGAAATTAAATTCCAATCAAGTGAAATCATAATTCCAATGCAACCATGCAAGAAGTTTATCCACTTTTTTCTTTCTTTGCACATGCTTGCCCCAAAGCTTGTTTACTGTTAATTCGTTCAAAAATTTATCTATAAATTCCAATGTCAAAAAATTAAAAATATTGGGGTTGTTTACCACCTCCAACAAAACTGCAAATGGATCCTCCAAAACATGCATAAAACAACAATCATGTTTCACCCCTTCCACTGCATCCTTGTTTTCATGTGATTCAACCTGTTGATTACCACAAAAAAGATGAAAAATATGTTGAGACTGCTGGAAATAACAATCTTTTGAATAGGAAGACAGTGCTGGCTGAAATGAAACCCCTAGTGGAAATAAATCCATATCTAACACTGATGTTGATTTACCATCATATTTATTTCCAAGCTGGTAGTTGATCACAAGATGCAAATCTGAACTAAAACAAATTTCCATGTAATCAACAACAAGTTCATTAAAAGTATGAGAAGGTTGTTGGTCCTCTTCATTGACAATGTCACTGTGAATGCAATCAGACTTCACTTCTTCCTCTGTTATCTCATGATTTACTTTCAACAATTCAAAGGAAGAAAAACACAATGGAGGATAGTTCTCATTTGCAGGTCCATTGCTCTCTTCATATTCAACATCATGCCTGTAGGATTTGTGATTTGAAACATTATAAAAAAAATTCTTTAGCAATTCGAAAGAAGCAAAACACAATGGCAAGGTTCTTTCACCTGATTTAAAACCCTCTTCATTTTCTTCACTACTATCATATGCACATTTTTCAATTTCTTTGGATTGYTGAACATACTCATTTTCAGATTSATCTTCGAACAATGGTTGTAATTTTGAACTGATAAAACCTTCCATATAACAAGCAACARGGTCATTAACCACATGAGAAGATTGCTGCAATTTCTTGTCAATTGTTTCCCATGAATAAGTGTGATTTTGCATCAACACACATTCCTCTGCCTCGGTGATGATCCTTAAATTTTCTTTCAACAATTTAAATGAAGCAAAGCATAAAGGTAAAGAATTTCCTTCAGTTGATTCGGTACTTTCTTCATATTCTTCTTTGTAGCTGTGATATGTAGGTTGATTGCTCTCATTACACTGCTAAAAATGAACATTTTCTGATAGAGAACATGTAGCTGGTTGTTCTAGGAAGTCAAAATCATAATCATCATCATATTTATCATATATAGGCAAATCAACAACATCTGCAATGTCATCTAACAAGAAAAAACTTAGGACATCAACCTTCTCTTCAACAAGTTGATTTGCAAATTCATTTTCTTGACTATCTACAAATGAATACATAAAACAATCAGCCCCGTGCTTATCATGGGATGGATCAAAAGTGAAATTAGCACCTTCTTTTTTAATAAGTGGAATATAATCCTTTTCAAAATCATCAGCATTTAAATGGTCAAGAGGACATATGATATTATTGACCCTCTTCTCAAGATTCAAATCAACTGTTCTTTGTTCATATTCATTGTCATGTTCTTTAGCATCCAAATCCTTGTTTCGAATCTGCTTACATGCTTGAATATTGTCTTCAACTTCATGAGCATTGTTGAACATCTGTTGCAAAGACATAGACTTCCTATCCATCAAAATAAAAGATAATTATGATTGAAAGGTTGTTACATAATGGAGCATGGAAACAACTTCAGGAGGTTGGACTTCTTTAGGCAGTTTATAATAAAGACTAGCAAACCTCCTACTGAAATTTGAGATAGTTTCATCTTTCATTCTTCTCATGGCATAAAAATATGAAAGGAGTATCTCCCATGACTTTATCTCACCCCAAAATCTACGAAAAGCTTCCCTCAGTTCATCCCACAAGCCAATCGATTGAGGCTGCAAATGTCTGAACCATGCTTTGGCATCTCCTTGTAAGGACTGAGAAAAGGCCCTCATAGACACATCATTATGTTCGATCTCAAAAATTTATATAAAATGCTCAAAGACCTGAATATGTTTTTCAACTGACTTTCCATCAAGTTCTCCATCAAACCAAGGACGGTACTTATAATGTTTCAGAGGAAAGTCATGAAGGATGGAAGGAAGTTTAAGAGGACTGTATCTTTTTCGAATCTTAGAGGGTGTAGGATTAAGAACAGAAGGTACAAGCTTAGCTTTGGTTTCATTAAGCTCATAAGAATGATCATGAACATCATATGGCTTAGAGGAAGGGGCTTGGTGAATATCAGTTATACAAGAAGAAAGAGGTATACCTACAGTTTTCCATGGAGGATATACAAGGGTAGATCTCTGGGCTTCATTTGAATGTAGTAAGTGAAGAAATATTCTTTTGAAAAGCTCAGGAAAGGATAAGAAGATATCGATAAAA
>JASDQU010244710.1:58769-68889 GCA_032191745.1 Picea mariana | reverse complement strand
AAGTAGACTCTATCTCATAACATCCCATCTCTAGTTCTCGATATACAATATCATTCTTGGGATTCCTAGGATCCTCAACATGGTATTTCCTTTCCAACTCCCTGTTTAATCTAAACGTTGAACCATTTGGAGTTGGAATGGTGGCATAAGTTAAATCCATTTGCAAATTACCATCTAAAGCTACAACTGTCTTTCTAGAAAGCAACATACCCCAAGCATCAGGCACATCAATTACAACAATGTCTATTTCTATCATAATGTCTGGGAATACAACCAAGTGTACTTGTAATCCTTTAATCAAACCACACACCTGAATTGTCTTGCTATCCATAGCACAAATGTTATGATAATGTCTAGATATTCTTAAGTTTAATTGTTCCATTACTTTCTTAGTCATAACATTTGAGCTAGCTCCTAAATCAAGCATATAATTGTGAAGAATAAAATCATTCATGAGCAAAGATAGGTAAAAAGGTCTATTCTTTTCATTTCCCCTATCCATATTCTGCAAAATGACAGGTGCATCCTGATAAGCTATAGTTGGTGGAATGTCAACATTATTCTGAGAAGGATTTTCTATGGCTCTGAGTAGCTTCTCCCTCTGAGAAGGAATCTTCATTATTTCTGACACAGGCACCAACGTCTTTGCATTACTTAGCCAACCACCTAAGTCAATATTCAAATCTGAGCTTGCATACACATTTGACTTAGGAGGGGTTGGGGCTACCTTGGGAATATTAGCTTGACTTTTATCTTGATTCCTATTTCCATTCCTTTGGTAGGTAATGCCTCTATACTTAGCCATTTCAGCTACTTGTTGTGGAGTAGGCTTTGGAACAAACTTTTCTGTTGCCTTATCCACCACAACATCATTTATGCAATTCATCTCCTCACGATGTTCCACCAAATCCATCCAATCATACATGCCAACATTATACTCATGACCAAACATATTAACTTGTTCATTTTCTGCTCTATAAGGTCCCATCTCATCACAAAGGTGAATGAAGACTTGGCAAGTTGATTCTTCATGAAATTGTCCACGAGGTCTACAATAAGGAATAGCTTGGTGGTCAACCAAGTTAGTGGACTCAAATGGATTAGGGGGTCTTTGATCTTGGGGAGGAGGTCTCTTAGGCCATTTGTTATTAGGCCTATGTTGGGGTCTACTAGCTTGACCCCTTTCCATGGCTATCAACCTATTTTGCATGGCATTCATTTGACTAACATGTTCCTTCAATTGATTAGCATGATTAATTTCCATTTGTTTAATCAATTGAGTGAGTTCTTTAATGCCATCATTAGAAGATCCTTGATTCTCAATATTCTTTTTCTTCTCTTCATAAGGTTGGGAAGAAGTTCCTCTAGTAAAACCAGGAATATCAGACTTCCTAGCTTCACGCATGTTTTTGTCAATCCTCACAGCCATAACTTGTGCATCCTTAGAAGTGTGAGGATCCTTATCCCTTAGTGCATATCTCATTTCCCCCTCAAAAGCTTCCATATAGTATATCAAAATTGCAGTCTCAGGAGGCATGATATCTTGAGGGAGACTTTTCACCAAGTCAGAAAATCTTTTGTTAAATTCATCCACAGTTTCATTTTCCCTTTTCTGACTTGAACTAAGGGCAGCTAGTAAAAATTGGTTTTCTTTTTGGTCACCCCACCTTTTCTTGAATTCTGTCAATATTTAATCTAGGGTGCTAAACTTGTTAGGATCAAACTCTGAAAACCACTCTGCAGAATCCCCCTCTAAAGAGTACACAAATAATGTCATCTTAACATCCTCTTCATTATGACCATTATAATGCTTCAAGACACATAGATTAAAATTGAGGATGTGAGAGTGAATATTGACATCATTATTCCCTTGAAAACACAACAACTTATCAAAGGCCTTTTCAAGAATCGTTTGAGGAGCCCCTTGGATTGCTGCAAAATTCAAAGGCCTCAAAAACAAACTCATGGTTGCGTTAGGAGTATTAGTGGGAGTATTAATAGTTGATTGATTATTAGTTTGGAACAAGTATTGGATATCAGTGAGTGCTTCTTCTCCAAAACTTTCAAGTAGCCTTCTAGGAGCAAGGCGATTTAACCTCCTCCTATAAACCTTTTCAGGTTCAGGAAAAGAATAAATCACTCCTTGTGAAGTGCTCCTAGTAGTATACTTGACAGATTTGTTCAATGGAGTCGCCACTTGAAGAGAAATCAAACAAAAACAACCAATGCAAGTTGAAAATTTTTAGGGACTAAAGTTTATTACTTAGTTCTTAAAAAATAAGTTAATTAAGTCGTTTAGACCAAGGATAAAAGACTTATCCCCGACAACGACGCCAAAGATGTTGCCGTCCTTTCACACACTTGCAAACGTTAGCTAAGTCCTGCTCACTTAGTGTGTCCTTGGAGGCACAATGCCTAGSTTCAAAGCCCACTGTCACCTCGACTTGAACCTCTTCCGTCTAGGCTTACTCCTAGGGAAGCCAAGGGGGTTAGACCCTAGTTACTATGTGAGATTAGAGATTAATTCTAGGAGTTGGTTTCAACTAGTTAAAAGGTTAGGGGGAAAGATCTAGCCTATATGCAAAGGCAACAATGCAATGTGCAACAATTCAAATGAAAAGCAAGCCTTTTCCTAAGATAACTAAAGACTAGTGCCTAAGGTTGGGCAAGGGGTCAACTAGAGTTTAAGGGAGATAGATTTTACAATGATTACACAAGATTACAAATTTTACAAAAGAACTAGATATAAAGCTACAACAAAGAATATCTAAGAGTTACAACTAAATACAAGATACAAAGATGTTACACTTATGAACAATGAGATACAAACACTAATTAGGTTGCTTGACTTGTGCAAGAAATAAAGATGTCTCAAATGAAAGCAATTACCAGCACATCAAGCCAGCATGCTGAACAATAGAGTGCCTCCAAAGATGCGCAACTCTATGTGACTACTTTCAATGGCAAACACAAATTACACCAATCCAACAATGAAGTTGCCTCCAAAGGATGCACAACTTCAAGGGGGGGCCAAATCAATTGATCAACACACAACTTAAAATGAAAATGAAATGCCTAAAACAAGCCTCCAAGGGCAAAGGGCGCAACTAAAAGACCGCTTAGTTAATCATCCACAACATTGAAATACTTGCATGAAAGTAATCTTGAAAGTGAAAAGCTTGCAAGATCTAAGTGTCAACCATAAGACTGTAATTGCCAAGTAAATGCCCCAATGGTTGAAGTGGATTAAGGCTTATTAAAGTTATTAAGTTAAGGATTGAATCCTAACTAAGTGTCAACCTCAAGACTCCCCCCGCTTGTACCAAGTAGTTGCTGGGTGTTCATGAAGTGAGGCAAACAAGGCCCCACCCTAGCTCCACAGGTCAACCTAAGGAAAGAAGTACTCCCGGAAAGGACGCTGAGCGCCGTGAGATTGTCCCCAATCTATCACCTTCCGTTGCTTCCTTTCAATCCTTGTTTAAATGGCAAAGTTGGGTCAGTGGTGAGTGCCCTATTAAGTCTAATAAATTTTAGGCCTATGAACTAAGGTAAATTTAGTTAGTGTATTTGTTAGACAAAATGTTGCTTGCCAATGAATTAGGTGCTTGGACCAAAAACGAAATTGAATGCTTGCAAGAAATGAAAGTGCTTAATCACAAGATATAGTTTGAAATAGCATGAAAAGATTGCTTGACATCAACTTGCAAGAAAGATAAAATAAGTTGTCTTAAACCATTAACGTTATTGCATGCCCATGATACTTGCAAGAAAATAAAGAGTGCTTGTGTAAGATTAGGAAATAAAAACAAGTACTTGAAATAATTGAAGCTTGCAATGAAAAGACTAAGCTAGCATCAAATAGATCACTATGCCTCCATGGGCCTAAGCTAGTATTAATGTGTGTTACTTCTACTTCTAGATAATTTTAACCATCAACATATGAGAAGTAAAACCATTAAACTAGCCATACGATTTTGGGGGTTGGCTAGGCCAAGCTCACTCCAAGGTGTAGGCAACAATAAATATTAAATGCTTGAAAGAATAAAACTAAACTAAGCAAACCACATACAATGGCACAAGGTGGAGGCAAACCTTCCTATTTTGTGCCAAAGAGGGTTAAATAAAATAAAAAAAACAGAAATTAAACTAGCCACACAACCCTGTCCTAATGACAAGTGGCACAAACAATGAATGAAAAATTGCAGGAATTAAAAGAATAACCTAGCCTTATGGTTTTGGGGGTTGGCTAAGCCAAACTCACTCCAAGATGTAGGCACAAACTAATATGTAGATTGCAGAAAATTATAAACAAGAAATGCAAGCCTCTTAGAGACTCCCTTGGGCTTGCTTACAATGCTAGAATAAGAAAATGAAGAGATGGATATTGTTACCCAACAATGAGTGTTTTGTGGCTTGATTTGGGCAACACTTCCCCTTGTACTGGTGAGAATTTGCAAAAAACAACAAACAAATGCTTGCTGGAAATGCTGCAAAACACAAAACAAGTGAAATTTTTTTTTTTGTTTTTACACAAAAATTTTCTGCATACAAATTTTAGCAATATAGATAGTTTAGATGACCTATTCTAAGTGTTAGAAAACCCAAATTTCTGAAATGATATGAACAGAAAATAAATATTAGAAAGTAAGGAGGCTCAAGATGGGTTATGAAGGCAAGCTTCCAACTCAAAGCAAGCCTTGCAAACCCTTGAGATAACCTGCAACTTGTGAAACAATCTACAAGATGAGAGCAAAAGGTGAGCAAATAAGATAGATAAAACAAACTAATTTGCTAATCTACTACTCTACTCACATAGATTCACAACAACACTATTGGAAATTTACCCAAGCAAACTAGTTTGCCTGGGAAATCCACTCTATATCTTAAGAAAGCTCCAACAAATACACAATATCACCTCAAATTCACAAGTGCACCAAAACAAATCTTTGACACACCATTGGTCCTCCAAAGCACTTCTATTAACAAGTAGGAAGTTGCAACAACTAGTTGCTACAAGTTCCTCTCCAAATGTGAGAGCAAAAAATGATGAGAGCAAGATGGGAGAGATGAAGAGAGTGAGGAGAAAAATGGGTAGCATAACAATAGCAATAGAATTGGTGAGGAAATGAGGGAGATAGGACCTTCATTTATACTTGCAGAGGCAAAGTTACCTCTCTTGGATGCAAGACAAGTATCCACACCCAAGCAATAGTGATCATCTCAAGGAGGGCACACTTTTAGGGTTTTGGAGAGGTGAGGGAGTTGAGGGATGAGTGAGGGGGATGAGTAATCCCCCTTTAGACCACCCAACACTAAGGTTAGGGGCTAGGAAGGGCACACTAGGGGTTAGGGGGCTCATCCCACTTTAATTTTCAAGTTGGGACATTGACTTCCTTAAGGGGGGCGCAACTTTCCTTGGGGAGCAAGTGAAATGAAGTGTGGGTAATAGTTAGGGGGTCTAAAAGGTTAGGAAAGGGGTTAGGATAGGATAGGATAGGATAGGCTTAGGTTTAGGAATCATCTCCCACCTTTACTCTAACCATTTAGCTCAATTTTACAAAAAATGACATTTTGACTATGTCATGACTAGCAATTAAATTAGCTATTTTTGATTGACTAAGACTTCTCATGGACAAACACCTAGAAAAACTTGTCCAATTGAGCTGAAACTTGGTCCAAGGGTGTAGGGGGTCTCATTCCATTTCTTTTGAGTACAAATACCCCTATCAAAAATCCCAAGGACCTAGTTTTTACATTTTTCATCAAATTTTAATTAAAATTACCCAACTTAGGCAATTTTAATAAATTAAAAAAAACCTATCTAGACTCGACAGAATTCCGCAAAACTTTGGGAGATGTCTTACATGGTCATTTACAACATTCCTAAACACTAGCTACCAGAGGACGAAACCATTAGAACGCCTTTCACCACTTTGGAGGAATTATTGCGGGAGTGAAAAACTCAAGGGAAATTAATAAGGCTGGTTAGGCCAAATTAATAACCCGAGGAAAAAAAAACACTCAGTGAAAGGGACTCCTCTAATGATAAAGTCCTAAGGCAACTGAGCTAACTATGATCCATGCAGAGCCATTACATTATTATACCACGTAGGGAAGCGAAAATTCCATTACAAAAATATGTGCTGAAGGCCAAAACTGCTTTGTAGAACCGATAAGTCTCTGACTTGGTAGCACCTGATGGTGCATATCTTCATGGTACATGGAGTTGACCCCCTAGTTGAATAGGTGGTCAACAAGGACATACACCATATCGGAACTAGTCATAAAATCCAACTCATGGAGGCGGGAGGGAGGGACAAAATCATTCAAGGAGGTATCACCATAACCCTGCCCGATCCATCCTAGGACAAGGCCAAGAAAATCAGATGAAGGCAGATCCTCATCCTCAACTACAAAGCTATCACTAGAAGGTTGAGAAAAAGGGATGAGAAGGAACCTACAGAAAGTTCTACGGTTGTCTACAGTTGTCTATGGGAAAAGAGGGCATAACGTAAGGGATGAAATTGGGCCTAGAGAAATTTTTTTGCTCCCAACCAAAGGTTTGTTGATCTTGGTTGTGAAACTGAAAACCCTTGCAACAAACCATAGGTTGGAAACAACTTTGTCCTATAGGCATGTGACCATCATGAAGAGAACCACTGGCTATATCTATAACATAATCGCGAGGTGAAGGAAGAGAAGGCTAGAAACTCTCATCACAAAATTCCTGCATCGCGCAAACCATGTCCTTACCCTCATCAAGGTCAGAGCACATCGGCGGTTGAAACTCTTCTTCATAGAATAAATCCAAGTGCTCAAAAGAATGTGTATTAAACCATCTAGGAGACGACCAAAAATCATCACAAGAGTGCTGCAATAACTCACCCGTGGGTGGTTGGAATAAATTTGTAATCATGTCATCTTCATGTTGCCAAGCCTCTGAATCAATAGCAATCACATATGGTTGTTGTACAGGCATCAATTGAAAATGACCTTCAATATCATAAATGGGATCTCCATCAGGACAAATCATATCCCATTTACGTCTTCCAACATGTATAAACTCATCAATATTATTAATCACATCATCACTTTCGTTATAACATGAAGGGTCTGATGCATCCAAGGGTTCCTCTAACACTTCTTCACTTTCCGAATCATAGGAAAAAGCATCATCGAAGTCTTGGAAAAGTGTATAACTTACAACGTTCTTTTCTTTTTGTGCAGGAGGAATGGAGGCTTAGATGACTTCATCAAGAGGAGGAGCAAATACTAGGGCTTTGTCTTCATGAAGAGCCTCTTCGTGGACCAGGTTTTCAACATGGTGTGTTTCATCAAAGTGTTCTTCTTGAGTATATTCACAAGGCAACTCATGTTCTACTTGATGTATTCAGTGATCATCCTCCTGATCCACCCTTTTAGGCTCTCGTTCTTCATTCAAATCTTCGTTGTCTTCAATAGAATCATGAGGTGATTATTGCTCTTCTTCAAGGGATTGGTAACCCTCTTCATAAGCTTCTTCCTCAGGTTCATTCCTTAGAGATTTGTGATCTTCAAGGCTCTCATTCAAGGCATGCTCAAGATATGGAAGTTCTTTATTAGTAAACTCTTCACTTTCAATAGATTCTTCCTCTTGGTCATAGCATGCTTCCCTGAGGTCTCTTATAAAAAGGTCAGAGAAGAAGCCTTCCCTTTTAGAGGTTGCAACGAGCTCTTGAAGAGTGTCTTCATATGTCTAGCATTGTGGTTTCGAAAACTCAAGAAACCTGCTAATGAGATCTGTGAAAGAGGATATACCCTTTGGTTTGCAACAACTCTTGATTCGTTCTTGTATAAACGATGGCAAGGAAAGTATAAACAATTTTACTAATACATCCTCATCTCTTGCTCCTATCTCATGTATGTACTTCAAGAACTCTACAACGTGAGTATGAGGCAAGCCTCTGAATCTTGGAGAGTTCTCCGACCATCTTATGTCAAAATCATGTGGGTATCCCTCAAAACTTTCAAAATCAATAGAAGGATACATTTTCTCCTAGAGTGCCATGATTCCATCACTTGAGAATGCACAATATCACAATGTTGAGAGTAGGATGACACTTGGAAATATATTAGTGGAGTCGCCAGATGATCCCCTTTGGATCATCAAAGGAAGGTGAGGGAACTACCCTTAGTGGATTCGCCAGGTAAACTTGAGAGATAAGGGCTTCAGGAGAAAGTTTACCAAATGATATGTCGTTGAGGAGAGTGACTCAATCCTCCTCGACAATGACGCCAAGATGTTATTGTAGGATTTGTACTTGTGCAAAGCCCAACACAAGTCCCCCAAATCTGCGTAACTATAGAAAATCCTACCACTATCACCTTAGTAAGAAATTCCCTCGTTTTAGTGATGGAGGAGGTCCACCACAGAGGAGGCTTTCCTAGTGACCTCAAGGGATCAAAGTAGCAAGTATTGTAGCCAATCCTACTGTCCCCTCTCTTGATCACCCTAAGAGAAGTCTAGGTCAAGGAAATAAAAAGAGTATGAAGCTGTTTGAGTACCTACTCGGAACAAAAACAATTTATAGCAAATGTATGATTATTTCCAAGTCCAAACATGCAATAAATACTCCTTGAAGACACTAGACAATGAAATTGCTATGGCTGTTATGAATTTACAACAATGAACAATAGTACAACAATAGTAAGTAAATTATAACAACAACAATAACTATCAATCAAAAATGCAACAATTGACAATGTAAACATAGCACCATAGTTACCAACATCGCGATAATATTGCCGACATTGCGATATTATCGCCGTTTTGATATTTTCGAAAATAGCGTGATAATATCGTGAGTTGATGGAAAATGTCGCAGACAGTCATGAATTAAAAATCGATTTTTGGGTTTTAAAGTGTCATTTTGCAAATAGTGTGGGGTTTAGAGAGCAAAGGAGCAAGAGGCAAGCAAGAGCTGAAAACTTGTTTTTTTTGTGATTTTGCAAACATAAAGAGGCTAGTAATCTACTAATTAATGGTAATATTAAATTCTTAAAATTCTTAAAAGTGACATTCTCCTTTATCTTTTATTTTCATCCTTTTACTTAAGTTTTTAACATTACCATTAATTGTTTCAGGATGTTTGAGAGTGGTTCCAAGCTCATTGGACTTCATATGAAGAAAGTAGAATTTTAGGTCCCATTCAAAATTCAACGGACTTAATGGTTTTCAAGATTTCAAGATTGACAATTTTGCAACATTTCCACTAGATTCTATCATGTATGAGGGTATGGAACTGGCATTTAGTGAAGAGCACCAAGCCTTCTATGTACCTCGATGTTGGTGGCATTGATTGTTGAACTCTTCTCTCATGACCCCAGTAAAAATGTACCTTTTGCTCAAGTAAAATCACTTATTAGGCATGTTAAGCTTTTTCTATCTTATTTTAATGTTTAGAGGGTGACACTGATGATGAGGATCCTAATATAGGCAATGGTTTTGATGATATGTAGTTATTTGTTGTAGCATGATTTTTTTGGACTCTAGAGGCCATTTATAGCCTCTTTGTTGATGTATTTTGGTTCAAAGATGCATTGCACTCAGTGCTATTTTGGTTATATGCACCCTTACTTGTTATTTACATGAGAAACTTTGCATATTTGTGTATAATGGTTTGGATTCATATAGTTGCACATGAATATATCTTCACAAACTCCAACCGAGTGAGTTGTACTTGCCAGTAGCACCAGTAGAGGACACCAAAGTCTAGCTCCTGCTTCTTCTACAGGACATCAGAGTCTAATGTCAGCCCCAGGGCCTTCTTCCTCTAAAGGAAAATCCATTTCTAGAGCCATACCTTTGGCCGTAAAAGGGGCAGAGGGAATCATTAGTTTTTTTATCTGATTTCATTGTAGATGACTCATGATGATGAGATACATTTATTATATTTTTTGATGACATTTTGAGGCTTTAAAGTTAGGACATGATTCAATGTTGATCTGTGATGTATTTGAGTTTACTAGACATCTTATACATCTTATATATCAGTTCTCTTTCCATATTTATGTGGAAATACATTTATTTGATGTTGTATTTGAGTTTACTACACCTCCCTTACCTTGGGCTTCAACAACA
>JASDQU010244710.1:43616-58719 GCA_032191745.1 Picea mariana | reverse complement strand
GATAAGTCTTTAATTTGCTGCATACACTCATTTATTGGTGGCTTAACTCGTTCGAAAAGTGCATCTAACAATTGGATATTAATCTAGTGAATGTGTGCTAAGTTTACATTGTCAATTGTTGCATTTCTGATTGATAATAATTGTTGCTGTTATAATTTACTTATTGCTGTTGTACAACTGTTCATTGCTGCAAATTCATAACAACCATAGCAATTTCATTGTCTAGTGTCTTCAAGGAGTATTTATTGCATGTTTGGACTTGGAAATAATCATATATTTGCTATAAAGTGTTCTTGTTCCGAGTAGGTACTCAAACAACTTCATACTCCTATTTCCTTGACCTAGACTTTTCTTTAGGTGATCTAGAGAGGGAGGAGCAGTAGGCTTGGCTACAATACTTCCTACTTTGATCCCTTGAGGTCATCGGGGAAGCCTCCCCTATGGTGGACCTCCTCCATCACTAAAATGAGGGAATTTCTTACCTAGGTGATAGTGGAAGGATTTTCCATAGTTACGTAGATTTGGGGGACTTGTGTTGGGCTTTGCACAAGTACAAATCCTACGATAACAAGAACAACACTTGGGGAGATCACTATTGCGTAATAGGGAACCGAGTAGTATGACTAAGGGTATGGTCTATTCTCCTTAGTTCGTGTTGTGAAAGATTGGATTGAGTACTATTGTTGAAAGCCCTCATGTATATTAGAGAACTATAACACTTGAAGCTCCCTTGTCTGTAGTACCCTACAAACCCTAGCCTTTGCAGAATGGGTAGTTGAAAAACAATTTTGTTGGAATGTCAAGAATTTATGAATTTTTGAGAGCATAAATACTTAGATAGGAATAATACTCCTACTAGAGTTAAAAAAGAAGAAGTTGAGGGTCTACTCATACCATCGAGGGAGACCTATGTCAAAAGATTCCTTGCATGATGTCGATTGCATTGGTATAACTCTCAAGTAACATTTCTTTGTGGACCAACCATATTATTGAGTGCGACCTATCTCAAAAGACTCCTTGCGAGATGTTGATCGTCTCGGTATAACTCCTTGGTAACCCTTTTTGGTGGACCCAACCACCCATCCCGACAATAAAAACACGACCATGGAGACTAGGGTCATTGCACTAGAAAAATTGATCTCTTGTATTGAATCTTAGATCTTAGAGCTCTTGGCAATATCCATAAAGGTTGCTGCCCTAGATGACATGCAAATTAGGCTCTCTAAATTTTCTACAATTTTAGAAACCCTACCGTAGGTGACCAATTACTAGGAATATCAAGCGGGTCCGCCAAGTGTGGAATCCTTTGTGAATGGAGACCATTACAATAGACTACCCTTTCTGGATAACAATATGCGGCACAAATATCCCATAGTAGATCTAAACAAGTTTGATTGTTTTGAACCCTTAGGTTGGGTTACTTAGATGGAACACTACTTCTCCCTCCAAGGTATTACTAATGACTTGATGAAACTTTGAGTGGGTGTGTTATACTTGAATAGGGAACGCTAGCAATGGCATAAGAAATCATAAGGGGTGTATATTGCTTAGAGCAAGTTTGTTAAGGCCATCTATGGTCATTTTGAAACATATAGTCATTATTTGGGAAGGTTGACCAAGTTGTTGTTGATGTTTTTGTAGCTTCGGGGAGTTATTCTCACATTGGCCTTGGTGTCGGGCATGTGGGAATCTTTGTTGGCACTCACATTGCATTTTTATTTTGTGAAAACTCCTTGTATGTAGAGTTGGGGCTTGCTACCCACTTGGAGGAATAAACAATTCTAATTTAATGTTCAATTTAGAAGGGGCTCCTAAACTCACTCATTAGACACCTATAAAAGGAGAGGCAATGTGAGGAGGCACCACACATCTTATTTTGTCATAATGGTGTTGGCATGAGTGAGTGAGCACTCTTGCCAAGGAGATTGGGGAGGGAAATTTCATCAAAGAAAATTCTTCACTTTGGCAAATCTGATCTAGGGTTTTTGGACTTTCTCTCCATTTTTTCTATCAAGGAGAGGAGGCCGCACATGTGAGAGGAAGAGGAGAACATGTTGCAGATGTGATACGTACATTCCGTACCACGTGCGGATCATATAGCAACATGAACTACCACATGTGTAGATTGTACGACTCATTTATTGCAAGCCATACCACACGTGTGGGTTCGTACAACAACCATACCATACAACCGCACGTGTGAAACCGTACAACATATTTATTTGCAGGTCTATACAACACGTGTGAGGAGAATTGCTGACGCAGGGGGCCATACAAGTGACGTCAACTACGGTTTCTGTAGATTTGTAAGTTGGAAGGGTTTTTCAGAATTTTTTTGAAGTTGTCGTTTGCTAAGAGGACTAGTTTTTGTTCTCAAAATTTCTCAATCTGAAAATTTCAGTGAACATAAATTCGTGTCTCTTGTGTATGGATGATTTCTCTCTGATCTTTGTGCTTCTGTCATAATTTCGGTGTAAAATTATTTAGTGATAATAGACCTAGTTTACTGTTTAAGGTCACTTGGAAGTAATTTTCAGATCTGAAATTGAATGCATTAAATGCATAAAATTGACATGGTATCAGAGCATAGGCTCTAGAGAGAGAGGGAGTCATCTCTTGAGACACAAGTTGCTGTAGATTTGTTGTTGCTGCAGATTTGTGCTCTTGTTTGGACCCGATGGTGAGCACTCTTAGAATGGAGGACAGGTTGGAGGGGGCCACGAATTTCTGGGCCTGGAAGGTTAGGATCCTTTTGCTCTTGGAAGAGAATGATCTCAAGGATTATGTTGAGATGGTGATTCCAGATCCAAATGATGTATAGGAATTGGCAGCCCATAGGAAGAAGGAAGTGAAGGCCACGTGAGTGTTGTTGGATTCTGTGAAGGATCACTTGATTCCTCATATTTCCAAGAAGAAGACAACAAAGGATATGTATGATGCTTTGGTGGGCTTGTACCAAAGAGGGAGTGGAAACCAAAAGTTGATTTTGAGGCATAAGCTCTGATTTGTTGAGATGTCCAAATCAGATAAAGTTGCTAGCTACCTCATGAGGATCACTCATATTCGTGATCAACTTGTAGCCATTGATGAGGCAGTTGACGACATAGAGTTGGTGAATGTGGCATTGAATGGTTTTACCGGGTGTTGGGAACCATTTATGCAGGGGATTTGTGCATGAGAGAAGTTGCCACCATTTGATAGACTGTGGATCGATTGCATCCAGGAGGAGGCTCGGATAGAGTCCAAGAATGGTAGGCAAAGAGGTAGCGATGATGAGAATCAGGCCCTAGTTGCTAACGCTAGAAAGGGCAAAGGAAACAATTCTCCAGGGAGAGAGGCATCTCCAGAGCAGTGGAAGAAGAAGGATCTTAGCAAGGTCAAGTGTTTTGCTTGTCATAAGCATGGCCACTATGCTTCACAGTGTCCACAACAAAAGAAAGGGAGAGGGAAACAACATGCATCATCAACAGAGGTGGAAGAGGTTGCAGATAGGCTTTAGAGGGAGTTCCTATTAGTCTTTTCCCTTTCTGGTACAGTTTCCGGTAGTGGGACTTGGTTGGTGGAAGTGCCATTTCGGATGGAGTTAGGAGGTGTGTTGAGAGTGACGAATGTGCTATGGGTGCCAGAATTCAAGAGGAGTGTGCTCTCAGTCTCAACAATTGAGAAGAAGGGCTTTGAAGTATTGTTCCGGGATGGACATGCACTGATCATGCCTAGAGGATCTAGCTCAGACACAACAGTTGTTCTAGGAGTTAGATAGAGCAACTTGTATAGGCTAAAGGGCCAACCTATGCGACCAATGACAAGTAGCAACAGAGTTGCAAAGGACAAGGAGCAGGTAGCTCCGAAGGTTGAGCAACTCAGAGGGAGTCAACCTTCAGGTTTAGGTGGGAGAGAGGAGTCTTCCAAGATTGTCAAGGTGTCATGGGTTGAGATGGCCATGTAGTATGCTCAGAAGTGGGAGGCTTCTAGGAGCAGGGTGTCTCCCAAGAAAGGTCTAAGTCATTCAACGAGAATTGCTTCTATGGTAGAGGGAACAACAATGGTAGCGGATCCAGTGTGGGAGGCAGAGCTACTTCCAGTGTGGGAGGCAGAGCTACTTCCAGTGTGGGAGACAGAGCTACTTCTAGGTGACGGTGAGGAGCAGGAGGCTCCGAAGATTGAAGATGTAAGTTTTAAACCTGTGAAGTAAAACAATGCATACAAATTCTTAAGAAAAACATAAATTAATCAATGGCTCATACACATAGTACACAAAGATTTGCACTGGAAACCCTTAACCGGGAGAAAACCATCCTTCCTTGGTGCTGCACCTCTCAACTCTTCATTGTATTAATTTCACCATTCACAATACAATATATACACAATATTTTAGATATTCTGTAGCTATCGAAACCCTAATCCCTTAATCCAGGATTAATTTAGAAAACTGCTAAAAATAGTAAAAAACGCTAAAATAGCAACCCCCCCCCCCCAAATTTTTTTTTCAGGGCGCTGCCCTGTACCTCGTCGGCTCTAGGCTAGCACTTGGAGCCAAATGCTCCGCATAACTATGGGGGGAATCTTGGTCCCCCTGGGACTCCCCTCGGAAGGCGCTCAATGCACACGACAAAAAGAGCACTAATAGGGAGGGATCGTCGGACGCAATTGTCAAATCTGACGCACCCCCCCACACACATGCAAAGAATATACCACCTACCCGACATAAGAGAGTATAGGTCCATCCAATACATGGGTTCAACCTTCAGACGATGAGGAGGAGTTAGTGGATCCAGTGGACCCTCCTAGTGATGAGGGCACGAGGCCTAGATGGTTTCAGGATACTTTGAGAGATGCAGAGAGGCATGCGACACCCAAGGGCACTTTTAGGGAGTGCAGGCCTTCGCAGAGGTTTTCGAGCTATGTGGCGCTTATGAGTAGCATCATTGATTTCGAGCCTTCGTAGCATCATTGATTCCGAGCCTTCTAGTTTTGAGGAGGCAACAGGCCAACAGGTTTGGAAGGATGCCATGATGGAGGAGTATCAGTCCATCATGATGAATGATGTGTGGGACATAGTTTCGAGACCAAAAGGGAAGTCTGTGGTGACTTTCAAGTGGATCTATAAGATCAAGCATGTTGCAGATGGTAACATCAAGAAGTACAAGGCGAGGTTTGTGGCGAGAGGGTTCTCCCAGAAAGAGGGAGTGGACTATAGGGAGACTTTTGCTCCAATTGCTAGGTGTACTTCCATTAGGGCTGTGATTTCTCTTGCTTCAATTATGGGGTGGAGGATACATTCTTGATTTCCCTGCAAACCTAGCACTCGATAGTTATTTCGAATAAAATCGCTTTATTAAACAACTTCATAGCTAGGTTATCAACGACACATTAGCGGAAGCATTAAAACAGAAACCGATAACACATTGCACACAAGATTTTGGGTAAACAACCCCTAGAAAAACCCTTGCGGGAGAACTAGATCTGTGATGATTTTGTTGCTATAAAGTCAGGGCTTCCTTCCTAGGATGATGGCCCTTTAGAGGATTACAATGCAGCGATAGCCTAGCCCACCTAGCTGCAATCTCCCTCACTGCCTCTTTGCACCTTTCCTCAGCTCTGCCCACTCACACTTGGATGATCTCTCTTCACCCACTCATTGAGATCTCCTCACTCTCTACTCAATGTGTCTCTCACACCCTCGCACTCTCTAAGAGTCTCTCACATTGTGTATGTGACTCTCTCACCTCCTCACGCAATGTGTCTCATCCTCTCACCTAGGCTGCCTTTTATTACATTGAGTTAACCTTAAATCCAAAACCCTAGATCTTCTACAACGTGATCAATGACTGAGATCTGATCTCCCATTCACTTTATATCTGACGGTTACAACTTAATCAACTCACTTAAGTTACTAATGCCACCAAACTTAGGCATTTAACTTAATTAATCTCACATTAATCTATTTTGCTGAGTCGTGCTGTCTGGAGGATATTTCGTGGGGCTGGAAGATCCTCGGAGTAGTGGGCGTCTTCTCTTGAGGAGATTTTGGCATTCATTTCTAGGTTTCTCTTTTGTTTCTTGTGTGGGTAGTATTGTGCAATTGCCATTTGCAGCCAATATGATCTGTATATTTTGGTTATTTACTGTAGCTGTTATTACTGTCATTAGAACCTTGTATTGTTGTGATCTTTTGGGGTTCCATCCGTAATAAAGTGCTTTGATTATCTCCTCTATTTTTTGATGTATATGGGTGCATGCTTGATGGAATAACCATTGTTGGAATAGATGTAATATGTTTGTAAAAGGTTATCAACTAGCATAAATTAATTGTAATGCCAATTGTTTGACAAAATTACACAAAGAGAAACAATACTTTTTGGACAACAAACATATTATTTCAGTTTATCCTAGTTGGGGACATTACAGTGGTATTAGAGCTGGTGATCTTGCTAGCTTGTGATTTCTTGAGACATCGATGCCAAGGAAAACTAGAGGACATGGGGGACAACCCATCCTAGGATCAAAATCATCAGAAGAGGTAGAAACAAAAGGAGTTATGGGGGATCATACCGAGGATAGGACCTTACAGTTGTTAAAAACCATAGCCAATGGGTAATAACAAATGGCCAGGTTGCGGGATCTATTAACACAACTCATGATACCGTTCATTACCGACAACCAGGGGAATTCAAACCATGGAGGGGCCATTGGGAACCGTGTAGAAGGCAACCATAGAGGAGGTAGGGCTCATGTAGAGGATAGCAATACCCACTTTTTGACACAGAGTATCCTATAGATAGGTAGTAGAAAGGTGTACCTAGATCATTATTGCCACCATTCCTTGAGGAGTAGCCTACAAGAGCACAGGAACAACAAGAGCCAACTGACCAGTTCAACACCTACTTTAGGGAGTATCAGTTGCTAGAAGAAGGGGCCCAGGCAACCATGTCTTACAATGACCACTGCAACCTCAGGATGAGGAACAAGCCTAGGACCGGCCAGAGTCAACATAATTTTGATCTTTTGCGCAAATTGGGGAAGATGACTATATCATCTTTTGATGGATCAGACAGATGCATAACATGAGCATGGGTGTATAAGTTGGATACCTACTTCCACCTTAATTCGATGACAGAGGCTGAGGCCATTAAATTTGCCACCCTCCACTTAGATGGAGAATCTCGTGAGTGGTGGTACCATGGGCTTGTGACACTTTTCTAGCATCACATCATATGAGGATTTCACCTAGAGGTTGATGGACAGGTTTGATAAAAAGGATCCTGAGATCTACTTCAGGGAGTTGGCACAATTGAGGCAGTTAGGTACACCAGAGGCATACATCACAAATTTCTAGAGGATGGCAGTTATGGTAATAGATATTTCGGAGTAGAGGTTGGTGATGCTATTCACGGAGGGCTTATCCGAACCCTTGAGAGGATGGGTGAAGGCTTTTAGACCAACCACATTGCAGGATGTTGTTATGAAGACTTAGGACATGGCTAGTACAGTGCCCAAGAAAACACAGGTGAGACCCTTTATTCCACAGAAGGGTCAGGTGATGAAGCATCCCTAGAAGCCATGAATAGGGAAGGACAAGATGGATGAGGAGGCAAGAGCTAAGAAAGAAGAAACTTTGCTACAGCTGCAAAGAACCTTGGGAACCATGACACCGTTGCATGGGAAAAGGGAAAGTACACTATATAGAAGTGCTTTCTGATGAGGAGGATGACAGTGAGGACGAGATAGCTCATACACAGGGCAGTGGACAAAGAAGTGGTGAGGCAAAGCCACCTCATCTGGAGAGTGTCGAAGAGAAACCACTGAAAGAAGGGGTCAAGAAAGTGACCATTGCCACACTTTTAGGAGTTCCCAGGTATTATACTTTCAGGATCAGAGGCATTTTGCATTGACAAAGAGTTACCGCTCTGATCGATGGTAGAGCCACCCACAATTTCATCGATGTAGCACTGGTGGCAAGGAAACACATTCCTGTAGAGGAATTCGAAGGATTCGATGTGGTGGTAGCGGATGGGTACAACATGACTTGTACTCAGATGATCCGAGGGTTGGATGTGACATTGGGAAACTACACATTGATTGATAACTTTTATATCGTCGATTTGGCAGACACCCATGTGGTGTTATGGGTTCAATGGCTGTACTCGTTGGGAGACATCCACATAAACTATTAAGGATGGAGTTCAAGGACAAAGGTGGTTAGAGGGTTACCCTGTGAGGTATGTCGACAGGTGCTCCCAGGATTGTGTCTAACCAACGCTTGGAGGCCCTTTTTAGACACGGGGACGTGGCTTGTGCAGCAAAGTGCTTGATCACCATGGAGAAGCCATCACAGGATCACCAACAATATTATGTGGACATACAGGTGTTGATTGAAAAGCATGACAAGGTATTCAGACCACTACTGACAGGGAGGCCACTTGACAGGGGATTTGAGCATGTCATTGAACTAGAGGAGGGGGCGAAATTTATGATCACCACACTGTACCGACTCCCAAAGAAGTTTAAGGATGAGATAGAGAAGGCCATAAAGGAGTTGCTGGAGATGGGACACATCCGACCTAGCTCTAGTCTCTTCGCTTCTTCAGTAGTACTAGTAAAGAAGAAGGATGGCACGATGAGGATGTGCATCGACTACAGGGCACTGGACAAGAAGACCATCAAGAACCGGTACCCAATACCCTAGATTGTTGAGCTGATAGATGAACTACATGGGGCGGTGTACTTCTCGAAGATTGATCTTCGATAAGGGTACCATTAGATCGGGGTCAGAGAGGAGGACATCCATAAGACAACCTTTAGATGTCACTATGGGCACTACGAGTTTCTAGTCATGCCCTTTGGCATGACTAACACACCCGCTACCTTCCAGTCATGTATGAACCATATCTTCAACAAGCAGTTGAGGAAATTCTTATTGGTGCTCTTTGACAATCTTCTGATCTATAACATGACTTGGGAGGAACATCTGAAGCATGTGGACGAGATTCTCACCATTATGGAGCAGTTACTTTTTGCCAGGGAGGCAAAGTGCGAGTTTGGGTTGACAAAGATCCTCTATCTGGGGCACGTGATTGGTGTCAAGGGAGTAAAGGTGCATTAGGAGAAGATCCATACGATCTTAGATTGGCCCACCCCTAGATCACTCACAGAACTGCGAGGATTCTTCGGGATATGCAGCTAATATAGGCGCTTTGTGAAAGGATTTTCACAACTGGGTGCACCATTGACAGACCGCACTAAGAAGGGGACGTTTCGATGGTCAGAGGACGCACATGTAGCGTTCAACAGGATGAAGAAGGTGATGAGCACTTGCCTAGTATTAGCACTCCCAGATTTCACACAACCTTTTGTCCTGGAGTGTGACGCATCCAGTGAGGGGATAGGAGCGGTGTTGATGCATAGCCGACACTTGATAGCTTTTGAGAGTAGAAAGCTGAGGGAGCCAGAGAAGCTCTATTCGATCTATGATAAAGAGTTGTTGGCCATCATGCATGCGTTAGCCAAGTTCAGACAGTACCTGGTGGGAGGATGCTTTGTGGTTAAGATTGACCACAACAACTTGAGATTTTTCTTGGAGGAGCGAGATCTGAACGAGAGGCAGCATAAGTGGGTGAGTAAGGTGCAGGCATATGATTTTGACATTGAGTATATAAAGGGCAAGAAGAACATAGTTGCTGATGCCCTATCCAGGAGACCTCTGCAGTCTTTTCCATGACAGAGATCTCAGTGGATTGGAAGTCCATTATCTTGGTGGAGTACTTCAAGAATACCTTCGCCTGTGAGTTGATGGAGGGTATTATTCAAGGTGACAGGTACAGTGGTTGTAGGGGAGTCAGGACATCTTGAGAGTCCTGAAGGAGAACTTGCAGGTCGCTCAGAATCAACAGAAGTTGTTTGCAGAAATGCACAGGTTGGAGCGCAGTTTTAAGGTTGGGGACTTGGTCTTTCTCAGGTTGTAGCCCTACAAACAGTCTTCGCTAAGGAAGAGTGGTGCGGAAAAACTGAAGCCCTGCTTCTATGGACCATACGGGGTGATCTGGAGAGTCAGAGAGGTAGCATATGAGCTGGAGTTGCCTGAGGGTGGCAGGATCCACAACATCTTCCATGTGTCTTGCCTCAAGAAAGCACTGGGACAATAGGTCACCCCTTTAATAGGTCTTCCTCCACTAGATGAGGAAGGACAGTTGGTTCTGACTCCAAAGAGGATTATTGATATTAGAGAGAGAAGGCTGAGGAGCAAGGTCATTCGCGAGTACCTGGTCACGTGGATAGGGTTGCCCGTTGAGGATGCCACTTGGGAGAGAGAGCAAATTCTACAACATCCTGATTGGGAGTTGCTTGGGGACAAGCAATCTCGGGAAGGGAGGACTGTGATGTCCCCTTCCTCTTGATTGATGTAGAAGATGATTCTGTAGCCTATACGACTCTCGTAGGCTATAGTCAGTGGGAAAAAAGGGAGTCATGGGGATTTGTTTAGTGTCACTTAGGTGGAAGATATTATATTCATAAAGTGACATTAAATAAAATTATTAATCACTTAAGCATTAAAAATTTATTTTTAATGTTTAAGTAACAATCAAAAGAAGGGATAAGGTAAGGGTTTGATTTGGTCAAAAAAGGGGGAACGTGTTAGAATAATGTAGATGTGCTCGCTTCACCATAGACAATGCTACACCATTGTCACCCAACCATAGGCACAAAAGCCACCCCCGAGCACCTTAACCTTTGACAGAAAGAATGATTTCGAGAAGCCACACCAGAATCAATAGATGACCAAGAGAGCACACCTTCTCCAAGGGTAGTGCACAAGAGAAAGTTCCGAAAAGACTGAACAAGAGAAAACCGTACAACTGCAGCTCCTGTTGCTCCTCCAAACTTGCACACTGTTTCTGGTTTCCTGAGTGAGAGTGAATGAACACATGAGCCAAGATGTCCTCTATTTATATTAATCTGTCCAATGACTTTTCTGGCTGGGCCGACCTGAATTTCTGGTAATTATATTTTCTGTTTATCTTTTTTCTGTGAGACCGACTTGTCTTCCTGGAGGATAATACCTTAATATTATATATTTTGCTGAGCTGACATGTCTTCTAGGGTTTTCACGCATCTGTTAAGGGTTTCTCTTGCTTCCAGAATATTCTATTCTAGTCAAAGGTTACATATGGAGGTTAATACCTCCTGCAACTACTACCATAATATCAACACTCCCTCTTAGCTAGGGAGGTATTTAACCATGATGTTCCCTTCTTGTCTTCATAGCTTTGCTCACTATGCCATGATCCTCTCGACATGGTTACACAGACCATGCTACTGGTAGCATCATTACGTCACACATGGCTACATCCATGTGGACCTGCCAATCTTGTCTAGGGGCCACAACCTGCTAGAGAACACTAGAGCTACACCCCGTAGTGTGTGTCACCATCATCGTCATGGGATACACACGCATGACGTGCTCACCCATGGCTACACCCATGTCGTGAGTATCATCATTACTACCTTCATTATCCATCCATCTCACTTGGCATAAGACCCTCATGGTATTGCAGACCGGTAGCATCATCATAGATCATCACTATCAACATCATCTGGTAGCAATCTGACATCAAAACATATCGTCGTACTTGTTCTTGGTATTCTTCTGTTATAAACAATATCACAATATCCATGAGCCTCATTTAGCTATATTGATGATCGATCTCCACCACCATGTGTCTAGCACCTCGGGTCATTCTTCTCCTATGACGAGAATCATGACCTCATCTGAGCCACATTCACCTCATAGTTGATCCTCTCATAGGATCACTCCATGAATGCATTTAGCTCGATGCTATCAGACACGTGTCTAACACCTCGGGTCGTTCTTGTCCCATGACAAGAATTATGACCACATCGGAGCCACAAACACCTCATGGTGATCCTATCACAGGATCACTCCGTGAATGCATTTAGCTCGATGCTATCGGACACGTGGAATTGCACCTCAAGCACCTCGAGTCTTCAATCCGTCGAAGACTACGTCGAGGCACATCTACTCCTTATGTAGATGTTCCCTATCTCCCCTGGTCTGCAACCTAGTTCCTGTGGAGATAGAGTCGGCCCGATGCTTATCGGGGCTACTCACCTACTCATGAGAGTTTCAAGGCCCGTTGCAATTCACACATAGGAGATCTAGCAACAACTCGAATCTTTAGTCCGTCGAAGATTACATCTGGGCCTATTCCCACATGATCAAGTCCGTCTGATCAATCTTGGAATATCGACACGATGCTACAATCATCAATACTCCCCCAGGGAAACATTTGCATTCCTGCCAAGCTTGTACCAGACAAAGGCTTAGTGCAAATGTCAGCTATCTGCTCATCTGTGGATAAGTGATGGAGCCTCACTGCTCCTTCCTGCACCATGTCTCTGATGAAGTCCTATAATATCCTTCATCTCAAATTTTGAAGTCAACTCCCTCTATCTGAAAGAATCCTCAGACCACGCTTCCGTTTGCTGCATGCCCTTTTGTGTCCTGCAAAGTGTCACGAAACCAAGCTGGCTTCTTCCTCATCAATGACTCCCTCTGAGTCCTTTCAAGTCTTGCTTTTCTATGGTAACCTTTCCTGGAATACGTAGGATAACCTGCCTGAAACAGAAACAACAAGAGCAAAAGTATTTCCAATATAATAACATTTTGTATAAGAACATATTAGTTTCATGGTAATTCATTATAGCATTACCAAGGTGTCCTTCCTGAGAACAAGAACAAGAAATATCTCCTAGAGGAGATGTTAGTTCATATTGTATGCAATTAAGTACAATAAGCATTTATATTAATAGTACATGTTGCTAAATATTCATTTGTTCCTAGCATTAATAAAATATAAAGGATTGCAATACTCACTTAAGCAACAATAATCAAAATATCAAACCTGATATGCAAACCTGGAGTCTGACTATTGTTCCGCTTGAGTTGCTTTTCTTCTGAGACAAGTAGTCTTTCCAACCTGGAGAGTGTGCTGTTCCTCTAAATGTATTGGATTTGAGATCCCTTTGGATCTACTATTGCTACTTTGACAAAAGATCCCTTCTGCTGCAAACACCCTCAAGATAGTGATGCAGTTTAAACATATACAAGTACATACCTCTGGCAGCAGCGGCACCATCCGACAGCAGTGACAAGCAATGATGAACCCAAAAATTTTAAAGTGCTCCAACTTGCAATTTGGAGGTAGCTGTAGATGCGCTAGGGTAAGGCGCACTAGGACAACAAAAAATTAGTCCCAATACTTCATAGAAACTTTCATTGCAACTGGTATTGCAACTGGCACTGCAACTGTAATTGTGCTACAACGAGCTTGACAGAGAGCTATGGATCTACCTTCCAGTGGTTAGATTGTTCCGAAGGTGGTGTGGGCCCATAACCTGTTAGAATAATGTAGATGTGTTCGTTTCACTAAGACAATGCTACACCATTCTCACCTAACCATAGGCACAAAAGCCACCCTTGAGCACCTTAACCTTTGACAGAAAGAATGATTCCGAGAAGCCACACCTGAACCAACAGATGACCAAGAGAGTGCACCTTCTCCAAGGGTAGCGCACAAGAGAAAGTACCAGAAAGACTGAACAAGAGAAAACCGTACAACTGCTGCTCCTCCTCCAAACTTGTGCACTGTTTCTGGTTTCCTGAGTGACAGTGAGTGAACAAATGAGCCAAGATGTCCTCTATTTATATTAATCTTTCCAATGACTTTTTTGGCTGGGCCGACCTGACTTTCTAGTAATTATATTTTCTGTTTATCTTTTTCCTGTGAGGTCGACTTGTCTTCCTAGAGGATAATACCTTAATATTATATATTTTGTTGAGCCGACATGTCTTCTAGGGTTTTCACACATCTGTTAAGGGTTTCTCTTGCTTCCAAAATACTCTATTCTAGTCAAAAGTTACATATGGAGGTTAATACCTCCCGCAACTACCATAATATCAACAAAAAGATCTAGAAGGCTTAGAGGAAGAATAAAAGGAGGGGTAGCCTCTCACTTTAGCATTATGATTTGATCTCTGATTTTGGAGTGCTCTTGGAGCCATTGTTTTGTTAGGGTTTAGCAAGACCCTTCCACCATTGTTAGTCTTGCTTCATTGGTGCAACGCCCACCTAGTTGGACAAAGAGAGGGAGTTCATCTAAGATTTACATTTGGATCTTCAGTTGTGGTTATATTCAATATTGCAACGATTTGTTGGAGGATTTGTGAGCTGACTTGAGGATCGATTCTTTGTTGTAGACCTGTGGCGGTAGGAGGAAGCCGTGAGGATTTGTGAGGACTCGAGGAGCTTGGGAGATTCGTGGAGGGTTTTCTTAGAGGGCCGACTCCCCTTTGTTTGTAGGTTGTGAGGGTAGGAGGTTCTGTGGGGGCCTTGTCTGTGTCGAAACCCCTCTCTTCTGCAAAACAATGAGCATAAGAGAAGCCGCAAGGGCTTTTGGGCAGGCCGCGATCCATTTGGGGGGAGAGCCGAGGGTTCTTTGAGCAGAACCGTGGGGATCTGAGCAAGGCCGAGGGTCTATTTTGTTGAGCCGTGGTGTCTGGAGGAGATTTCGTGGGGCTGGAAGAGCCTCGAAGCAGTGGGCGTCCTCGCTTGAGGAGATTTTGGCATTCATTTCCAAGTTTCTCTTTTGTTTCTTGTGTGGGTAGTATTGTGCAGCTGCCATTTGCAACCAATAGGATCTATATGTTTTGGTTATTTATTGCAACTATTATTACAGTCATTAGAAGCTTTTATTGTTGCAATCTTTTGGGGTTCCGACTTCCATCCATAATAAAGTCCCTTGATTATCTCCTCTATTTTTTGATGTATATGGGGGCATGCAATATGCTTGACAGAATAACCATTGTTGGAATAGATGCAATATGTTTGTAAAAGGTTATCAACTAGCATAAATTAATTGTAATGCCAAGTGTTTGACAAAATTACACAAAGAGAAACAATACTTTTTGGACAAAAAATAGTTTATTTCAGTCTATTCTAGTTGGGGACATTACAAAAGTGAACTCCTAAGGTTTTTTGAGAGGTTAAAAGGACGACTTCCACATACTAGACATCGAGCCTACGTG
>JASDQU010244710.1:15290-29027 GCA_032191745.1 Picea mariana | reverse complement strand
GTAAGCCCTAGGTGACTAAAGTCCTTACGATCTCAATCAAACAAGTAGATTGCTGAATTTCTTGATAATATCCCAGAGATCATTCTCTTCTAGTAAGAGTGTAACCTTCCATGATAAAAAAATCAAGGGGCCATCCAATCTGTCCTCAAACTTGAGGCTAGTTGATGCCATCTCTAAGATCTATTGCACAAACTCTCAAATCTGAAAATAAAACTTTGAAACCCTTTCACTGATGGTCCTTCTTCCTTGCAATTGATTTATTGCTGCAAATCCTAGGGAATCTCAATCAAATAAATAAGCTCTGATACCATGTGAAAAATCCCAAGCCCTAGGCGACTAAAGTCCTTACGATCTCATTCAAACAAGTAGATTGCTGAATTTAATTATTGCAGAAATAAATTTCAGACCATAGCATTCATCACACAATAGCCGGAAATAAAATAGCGGAAGCATAAAAATTAATTTCACACAACACAGGTAATTACTCCTTCAAAATTAGCTTTTCATTCCTTCGAAAAACTTACAAGGAAACCTCCACAAGCTGCTTAAAACTAGCGGTTGCATGGTTATCAAAATCACCCTGAACTAAGCTTCTATGGCTTGATCGAGAGGTACAACTTGCTAGAAAAAACCAGAAACAACAAAAAGTTGTTGATCAGTCTGTAAGACATCTTGTATGGCCTACCTGTACCATTGTATAAACTTGTTCGTATGACTATACGGATCCGTATCGTAATGTTTGTACGATTTTAAGAACTGTTGTCTCAAACTGTGTTGCCTAGAAATGCCTCTTCCCTGGTTGCCTGCTCTCTCTCTCTCTCAGTTGCTCAACTTGCTCAACTGTTCAGATGTTCTTGTGTGTTTGAACTCTCCATCTTGATTAGGGAGAACATGATTTCGGGTAGTCAACCACCTACCGTGTGTCCTTATCGACACCCTTTTGCACAAAAGAATGAATTTGAAAAGATTATTTAGCAACTATTGGAGGTAGATGTCATTTGCCCCAATATTGGCCCTTGGACATTCCCAATGGTGATGGTATTGAAGAAAGGCAATTGGCGCACGTGTCCTGACTTTCGTGCTCTGAATATGTTGTACATCAAAGACAAATTTCCCACCCCAGTTATTGATGATTTTTTGGATGATCTTCATGTGACCAAGTTCTTCACTAATTTGGACCTTTACTCAAGTTACCACCAAATCCGAATGTAGGAGGTGGACATTCCTAAGATGGGCTTCGACACACATGAAGGACAGTATGAGTTTTTGGTAATGCCTTTCAGTGATTACAATTCCTCATCCACCTTTCAAAGCTTCATGAACAAACTTTTTTAGCCCTTCCTGCACAATTTTGTGCTTGTCTTCTTTGATGATATCCTATAGCAAGGCCCGAGAAGCACATGTGGCATATGTTGATGAAGTCCTCCAACTACTTCGAGATAAGCAATTGTTCCTCAACCATTCCAAATGTGCTTTTGGCGCTTCTGCAGTGGAATACTTGGGTCACACAGTGAGTCATGATGGGGTGTGAGCGAATCCCAAGAAAATTGTAGCTATGTAGGATTGGCCATGTTGTAAGACTCAAAAAAACTTACGTGGTTTCTTAGGCATTATAGACTGCTATGGGAACTTTGTGAAGAATTAGGGGCGAATTGTAGCTCCATTAATTGCCTTGCTAAAAAAGAATGCCTTTATATGGAATGATGTTGTGGAGCAGGGCTTTTCAATTTTAAAGGAAGCCATGTGTACTGCACTTATCTTAGTAGTGCTCGATTTTACTAAGACTTTTGACTTGCAATGTGATGCCTCAAGTAGGTCTTGGAGCAACATTGATGCAAGAGAGGCACCCATCAACATTCACTAATAAACAATTGTGTGACAGGAATTTGGGAAAGTCCACATATGAGAAAGAAATGATGGCCATCCTTCATGTAATAGATACTTGGCGCCTGTATCTCATTGGGAGGTGCTTCCAGATCAATATGAGCCATCATAGTTTGAAGCTTTTTTTGGAACAGAGGTTGTCGTCATCAGAGCAACACAAGTGAGTCACGAAGATGCTCGGGTATGATTACGAGATCATATACAAAAGTGGCAAAGAGAATGTGGTACTCAATGCTTTGTCTAGGAAATATGAACAAGAAGGATCTCTCTTTGCTTTATCCTTACTAATACCGGCTTGGCTTGCAAAGGCTTGATAAGGATGGTTGGTTAATGACACAGTGGCTCAACTCATCCAATGACTTCAAGAGGATCCCAATCCCCCTATAGGCTATACTTGGTAGCAAGATACCTTGTGGTATAAAGGGCACATTTCTTTGGTGCAAAATTTTGCTTTAAAACGAAGGTGTTAGAGGGGCTGCATTCATCCCTTATAGCAGGTCACTCTGGCTTTCAGAAAAGCTATGAATGAGCTAATTGCTCTTTCTTTTGGGAAGGCATGAAAAAGGACATCCATATTTTTGTAGTTGAATGTGAAGATTGTTAAAGGAACAAGGGTGAAATAGTGAAGACCCCTGGGGCATTGCAACAACTATTTGGGTAGACATTTCCATGGATTTTATACCGGGCCTCTCGAAAGTAGTGAACAATTTGGTCATCGTGGTGGTTGTTGACCGCTTTTCCAAATATGTCCACTTTTGTGCCTTACCATACCCATTCATGTCCTCCACAATTGCCCAAATCTTCATGGATCAGATTTTTAAGTTACATGGCATGCCCACTTCCATTGTGTCAAATTGTGATCCCACATTCAGTAGCAAATTTTGTTAGGAGTTGTTTAAACTTTAAACTACAAGGCAAATAGTTGAAAATGAGGGCAACTTGTCATCCCTAACCTGATGGTTAAATAGAAGTGGTTGCAAACTTATTTGAGATGTTTTTCTTTACACTAATAACACCAATGGGCTTGGTGGCTACCCCTTGTTGAATGGTGGTGCAATACCACTTATCATAGCGCTATCAAAATGTAGCGATATGAAGTTGTCCATGGCAAAAAATCTCCTTTAGTGGCTTCGTATTTATTAGGCACATCTAAGGCTTAGGAAGTGGATCGCATGCTTAACACTAGAGTGACCATCCTTCACACATTTAAGGGGCTATCTAGGTTTGGCTTCAAATAGAATGAAGCAGCATGTTGACCAACATTACTTTGAGCGTTCTTTTGTAGAAGGGTTTGAGCGTTTCTTTGTCTTTATCCCTATTAGCAGACCTCTCTCAAAGACAAGGGCTACTAGAAGCTAGCACCAAAGTTCTGTGGACCTTATCAAATCTTCCAGCACATTGGACAAGTTGGCTACAAATTGGCTTTGTCCCCCCACTCCAAGATCCATGTAGTGTTTCATTTATCATGTCTTATGAAAGTCATGGGGCGAAATTGCCGAGTTTAGACCAACCTTCTAGAATTTGATGAAGAAGGGTCCATGGTTGTAGCCGAAAGTAGTATTGGCTACCATAAAACTTCGACTATGCCAACGCACTATTCAGGAAGGCATAATATAGTGGAAGGAGATGTAGCCAGAAGATGCCATTTGGGAACCAACAATGATTTTACTGTAGTTTCCACACCTCTAGCCTTGAGGACAATGCTCCTTTTGAAGGGGGAGGGCATGTTAGGGCCCTACCCTAACCTACCTACTTTGGGGTACTTAAGAGTTAGTCATTTAATATATGAGGCCATTTTCTTTGAACAAGGTCCATTAGATAGTTAGTGGGTAGTTGCTTAATGTAAAAGGGTCATCGTTATTAAATAAGGCCCACTAGGTGGTTGGTACTCGTTAATGATGGGACCACTAGGGTTTTGCTAGTAAGAAGCTACTTATAGAGCCAAAAGGTTAGGTAATGGTTGTTAAGTGTTGTATTAGAGCTTTGCTCAAAGGAGGTTGCATCCCTGAAGAGGCTCTTGAACATTACTCTCTTTTTTGGATTACCAATACAAGGGTTATATTCTGTCGGTTCTATATTATTATCTCTCTTATTATGCACCAAACAACCAAAATAGCATAAAAAGAGAGAGAGAGAACTAACTCCACGCCTTGATAAAGAGAGAAGAATGAATGTGAAGCCTCTTCGAGGGGGCAACCTCTTTTCACAATAGAACAAATGTACAAGATGAGATGATACTAAAACTACGTCTCTTTGGTATATATATAGGAGACAAAGGGTACAATTACAATTAAAGGGTCTAGCTGGCAATACTAATATAACAATATTAATATAACAACTCAATATCTAGGGCTTTACATGATGCTTTATGCTTAAATGGGGCTTTGTCTAGGGCTTAACATGCCCCTTCCCTTCAAACAAGTGTTGCCCTCAACACTTGAGTAGCTGCGGATGTTTTTGCATGAAGAACTCATCTTCCCATGTTGCTTCTTTTATTGGTAGGTTCTTCTTGATGAGGTACTCAGTGATTACTTGATTTGGCAACTGTTTAACCCTTGTTTCGAGGATTGTTCTTGGTTTTGATATGATTTTCCCTTCTTCATTGATCTCTGGTAAAATAGTTCGAACTGGGATCTTGTTGATTACCTTCTTTAAGCAAGAAACATGGAAGACTGGATGTACATGTGAAGATGGTGGTAACTCCAATTTGTAAGCCACACTTCCAATCCTTTGCAACATCTTATAGAGACCATAATACTTGGGTGCTAATTTATTGTCCTTCTTTTGTTGCTTGAGGGACATCTATTTGTATGGTTGTAGCCTCAGAAATACCCAATCCCCCACTTTAAATTTCCTATCCCTGCAATGTTGATTTGCTTGTTGTTTCATCCTATTTTGTGTTATAACCAAGTTGTTCTTCAATAGTTTGAGAACCTCTTGTTGGTGCTCTATGTGGTCCTCCATTGCTTGAACCTTCACTTTCCCTTTCAAGGGTGATGTGATGGATGGAGGATGATATCCATAAAGTGCCATAAATACGGACATTATGGAAGGATGTGTTGTACCACCATTTTGCCAAGGGAAACCACTTGACCCATTGTGTCTGTTTATCAGATGCAAAGCAACGAAGATATCCTTCTAGACATTTATTCACAATCTTAGTTTGTCCATCGGATTGAGGATGGTAAGAGGAGGTGTGAGCCAATTGAGTACCCAAACAAGAAAAGAGTTCAATCCAAAAATTTCTTGTGAAAATTGGATCTCTGTCACTTACAATAATCTTAGCGATTCCATGTAGCTTCCGAACCATTTCCATGAATGTTGTGGCTATTGTACTTGCTTTAAAGGGATGAGAAAAGGAGTAAGAATGGGCATACTTTGTGAGTCGATCCATACTACCATGATGACATTCCTTCCTTTGGACTTGGGTAGATCTGTAATAAAATCCATTGAAACCTTCCCAACGTGGACTTGGTCTAGCGAATGGTTGTAGGAGACTTGGGATCTTGATTGTCTCTCCCTTATTCTATTGGCAGACCACACATTTAACCACAAACTTTTGAACATCAGTTTGAAGACCTTCCTAGAAAACGTCCTTCTTGATCCTATGGTAAGTTTTCAAGAACCATGAATTTCCTCCTATAGGAGAAGTGGGCAATTCCAAAAGGACCTTCTGTTTGAATTGGGAATTCTTACATAAATATAGGTGAACTTGATACCACAGTAAATCATTCTTCCACACAAATTTATCTAATGCACCTAGGTCCTATTGTAGTTGTTGAATGATCTTGCATACCTTCTGATCTTGCTTCCATTTTATCCTTGTTTCTTCCACCAATGTTCTCTTCTTTCCTTGAAAGTGCATCTGCCTCCAAATTTTGTTTACCTTTTTTGTAGATATTTTCAAAATCATAACCTAACATCTTTGTAACCCATTTTTGTTGCTCTTTTGAAAATAATCGTTGTTCTAAGAAGTACTTCAAACTATCATGATCTGTTTTTACCTTGAAATGTCTTCCTATTAGGTAAGGGTGCCATTTCTTAATTGCATGTAATATGGCCAACATTTCCTTTTCGTAAATGTGTTTGAGTAAGTTCTTTCCTTGAAGCTGGCTACTTTCATAGGCAAGGGGCCTTCCTCCTTGAACTAAAACTGCACTAATGCCATGTCCCGAGGCATCACACTCCATGATAAAGATTTTTGTGAAATCAAGGGTGGTCAAGACAGGAGTCATACACATAGCCTTCTTAAGCTTTTCAAAAGCTTTGGTTGCTTATCGAGTCCAAGAAAATGCCTCCTTTTTTAATAACATTGTTAGAGTTGTTGTTATTTGACCATAATTCTTGACAAACTTGTGGTAATATCCCATCAATCTTAAGAATTCTCTAAGATTCTTCAAAGTTTTATGAATTGGCCATTCTATCACAACTTTAATTTTATTAGGGTCCACTTTGACACCTGTATGAGATAAAATATGACCCAAATATCCCACTTCTTGAACCCGAAAGGAACACTTGAAAGGTTTTGCATATAGTTTTTACTCTTCCAATAGTTTTAAGACCATGAATTGTTGTAGATTAGCATATCATCAAAAAATACCAACACAAGTTTTTTGAGTAAGTGTTTGAAAATAGAATTTATCAAGCTTTGAAATCTTGAAGGTGCATTAGTAAGGCCAAATGGCATCACCAAAAACTCATAATGACCTTCATGTGTTCTAAAAGTTGTTTTGGGAATGTCTTCTTGCCTCATTTTGATTTTGATGATATCCAGAGCGAAGATCCGACTTAGTAAAAAATATTGGTCTTTGCAGTTCATCTAATAATTCATCAATGGCATGAATATGAAACTTATTTGTAATGGTCATTTTGTTGAGCTGTCTATAATTTGGACACACATGCCATGAACCATCCTTTTTTGTAACCATCACCACTGGTGAAAAGAAAGCACTTTGACCAGGTTGAATGATGCAAACTTCTAGCATTTCTTGAGTCATACACCCAATCTCACTCTTTTGTGCATATGGGTACCTGTAAGGCCTAATGTTAGGTGGTACACACTGTTGCAAATGAATAGCGTGGTCATGATCTCGAGTTGGTGGAAGACCCTTAGGCATCTCTCCAAATACCTTGGAATGATTGTTGATAACTTTTTGAAGATCCACTGGTGCAGAGGGTCTAGATGTTTGAACATCTAGTGAGAACAATTGTGCAATTACACCATGGTGTTATTTTTTGAGTAATTTTGTCATGCTGTTAGAGCTTATCACTTTAGAGGGCCTCCCTTGGATACCTCTGAGTTCAATTTCCTTGCCTTCAAAGGAAAATCTCTTGAAAAGTTCCTGAAAATTAAGAGCCACTCTTGCTAATGATTGTGACCATTGGACCCCTAATACAACATCAACACCACCCATTTGGATTGCAATCATGGGACTATCCGATAAATACTGCCCCATATTGAGCTTAATACTATGGCACTTCCTTGAACAATTTATGGTACCTCCATTTGCAATCATTACTTCAAACTCTGGTGTTGGAAATACAAACAATTGCGAAGTTTTGTTAATTTACGATTAATGAAGTTATGGGTACTACCAGAATCAATCAACATTGTTACCTTTTTCTTTTTGTTGTATCCTTCTATCTTGAGGGTTTGCGTAGTACTGATGCTAGCCAATGCATGACAAGATATGGTTGGAATAATCTCTTCTAGTTCTAGATCTTGCGATGGTTCCAATTCTTGATCTTCTTCCTCGTCATATTCTATGTAGAATAATTTTTTCTCGATGAATTTATTCCCGTTATTGTACTTGCTGTCACAACTAAAATATAGTTCCTTTGCTCTTCTTTCATCCATTTGCTGAGGTGTCAACCTCATAGGTTGAGTGAAGGTTAGGAGAGGGAACATGGTGCTCCCTATAGTTGTTAGTTGCCACTCTTCTAGTAGCCATATATTTACTTTCATCTTTTCTTGCCAAATTGAAAGCTTGCGGTAGGGATTTAGGTTCAAAGAGATGTACCTCATGCTGAATGCTCTCCTTTAAAGTGCCCATAAAGAGATCTAACAAATTATCCTCTGGAATGTTCTTTACGCTAAGACTTAGTTTTTGGAATTGTTGAATGTGCTTTGTAATTGGGCTTCTTTTCCGAAGATTTATCAATTGACTAAATAATGTATTGCTCTTAATATCCCCATAGTGTGTTATCAATTCATCTGTAAAAATGGACCAAGAGACAATATAGTCATTTTTTCGTTCACAAAGCCATTAGTACCAAACAAATTGATCAGGTTCTAAATACAAGGATGCAATAGTTACCTTTTATAGAGTTGGCACTTGGTGTAGATCAAAGAATTGCTCCATTTGGAATATCCGTGTTATAGGATCTCTACCATCAAATTTCCTTATATCAATCTTGGGAATTAAGTAGTTCTCTGGTACTGAGTTGAACCCTCAATGATGCAGATCTTGGAGGAATGAATAATCATGATTCAGGGACTCAATCTTTGTGTTCTCCACATTTTTCTCCCTATTTTCATGATTTTCTTGTGCCTTGATATCCCCTTTAGGGAATCTCTCATCTAGGGTATGTAAGATAATGGATGGCATGGAATTTTGTAATTCTTCCATCTTTTTGTCCATGGATTTTTGTAATTGTTTCATATTTTATCTATCTATTCCCTATTTTCATCCATATTCTTTTCCATCTGTTGTATTTGTCTTTGTGTGTTTACCAATTCGTTACTTGTTATTGACCTACAACTCCATTCGTTTATGTATCTCTTTAGTTTCTTCATGAGTTATGGTTGAGCTATCTGGATGCTTAATGGGAGTAGAAATTTTTGCAGAATCCTTTGCCATGTGAAAAAAATAATAAAACTTCTCTTTTTTCTCTTTATCACAATTTTTGAATGAGCAAAAATAGATCTTCTAATCAAAAGTTATGTCGATTGAAAGTTATGTACCTTTAAAACCCTAATTTGGAGATTATTTTGATGGCCAACATTTGTCCTGCTATATCTTTGAAATTTCGACCATTTTGATTGTGAATTTTTGGCTTGTAGTAGTCTAATATGTCTTCTTTGCAATGCCACAGGTCTGACCAAAATTTGATGTGCCAAGTGAAAGTTATGATGACGTTCCCATAACTTGCTTAGTATTGGCCCTTTCTAGCGAGTGAACTTGTACGGAATGCCACATGTTTAATATTTTAGATTTGCTTCTGAACTTTTTTACCTGAAATACAATGGCCTGTCATCTTTCTAGAGGCACTGGTGGCACTCAATTTGGACTTTCCTAGCTTAAGATATGAAAGTTCTTCCAAGAACCCCTGTTTGAGACTAGTTTTAGGACTAGTCAAAAACCCTAATTTCTACAGCATGTATTTCTGAAATTGTATCAGAACATAATCCAAAATTTATACCATAGGTACATTGATATGTTGCTTCATACTCTTGAAAATTTCCTAGCTTGAAACATCACCGAAAAAGAGTTATAGCGAAAATTCCAATATTACTTGTTTGAGACTAATTTGAGGACTAGTCAAAAACCCTAACTTCCACAGGCTATATCTCAGAAAGTATAGTGCTCCAAAACTTGAAATTTTTATCACAAGTATTTTGCTATGTATCCTCAGGCTCCTAAAAATTTCACAGTYCGAAACTTCATTGAAAAAAAGTTATAGCGAAAATGCCAAGATGACTCGTTTGAAGGAGCAAAACCCTAGGATTGTATGCTCTGAAACCAAATGTTATGCACCAAACAACCAAAATAGCATGAAAAGMGAGAGAGAAGTAACTCTAYGCCTTGATAAAGAGAGARGAATGAATGTGAAGCCTCTTCRAGGGGRCAACCTCTTTTTACAATAAAACAAATGTATAAGATGAGTTGATACTAAAACTAGGTCTCCTTGGTATATATATAGGAGACAAATGGTACAATTACAATTAAAGGGTCTGGTCGACAATACTAATATAACAATAAAAATATAACAACTCRATATCTAGGGCTTTACATGGCGCTTTATGGTTAACATGGGGTTTAATAGTTTTGCTAGTAAGAAACTAATYATAGAGCCAAAAGTCTATGTAATGGTTGTTAAGTGTTGTTGTATTGGAGCTTTGCTCAAAGGAGGTTGCACCCTTGCACATCACTCTCTCTCTTTTGGATTACSAATTCARGGGTTATATTCTGCAGGTTCTATATTATCATCTCTTTTATTTACTCTTCTATAGTTTATATTTCTTGAATAATTGCTCAATAATCAYTGTTTCTGTTGGTTAGTACATTACATGTATGGACTCTATGACAAGACCAAAGTAAGTTTCTATTTCATATTGGGATTTCCAATGCTCATACGTTGCACATATRAGATCTAAGATAGAAAGAGCCTTGGTAGGGGGCTTGCTTATGAGAATAATCACTTTATTTGAGCTACCCTCCTTATGTTTAATGGCCAACTGAAATTGTTGAATGTAAGAAGCCCATTAAAGGTTTTTTCTCTTGCATTTTAGTTTGGGAACTCAAAACTGATGGGGTTCATGATTAGTGTGTAAGATGGTATTCTTGCCAAGGATATAGTGGCGCCATTGCTTGAGTTCTTGGACCAATGCATAAAACTCCTTGTTATAAGTCTTGTAGTTAAGCTTGGCTTGGGACAAGGTCTTTGAACAATATGCCACTACATGTCCTTCATGCTTAAGAACAATGCCTATGCCATATTGTGAACCATCTTTATGTATCTCAAAAGGTTGTTGCAAGTCGAGAATAACAAGAATTGGTGTAGAGCAGAGAGCATCTTTTGACTTTTGAAATGCTCATTTTCCTTCAGGAGTTCAATGAAGAGATTTTTGATCACTGACTTGATTTAGTGGGCAAGCAATGTGTGAGTAATGATGAATGCACTTTTTTTATAGAAATTCATGCCCTTCCAAGAAGCTCTTAAGATTAGTCATGGTGGGCTAATCCTTCAAAACTTGAACTTTGGTAGGCTCTGTGTGAATCCTTGTTGCTTTAATCACAAAGCTTAGAGATTGGTCAAAAGTTTGTCCAATAAAGGATTTCTTCATTTTAGTCTACAACTTATGTTGGCAGAGTAGGTCCAAAACATTGCAGTCAGGTTGCAAATGATTTGACCAAGACTTAGTGAAACCCAAAATATTAGCTATGTAAATGTCTATGAAGAACTTGATGTGGTGGAAAGATGTCATTAATAATCCTCATGAATGTGGTTGGTGGTGCACTAGTGAGGTCAAAAGGCATGACCAATCACTCAAACATACCAAACTTCTTGTTGGAATCTATCTTCTAGATGTCATTGGGTTCCATACACACTTGGTGATAGCCTTAAGCAAGGTCCAACTTGGTGAAATACTTGGCCCCTTGATTCGATCAAGAAGGTCATCAATTTGGGGAAACAAATAGTATTTCTTAATAGTGGCGTTGTTAAGGCCCTTGTAATTTGTGTAAAGATGCCACTCATGTTGCTCCTTCTTAGGAGCCACCGAGGATGTAGATCCATAAGGGGATGTGCTAGTTATGGTCTTTCCATCCTTCTAGAGTTGTGTGATTTGCTGATCAATGTATGCACTCTTCATAGGGTTGGTGTGATATGTAGGAAAATCGTGCAAGGAAGTTCTAGGAACCAACTCAATAGAATGTTGTATGTTTCAAAGTGAAGGTTAGAGCTTGGCTTCTTCAAACATATTTGTTGTCTTGCTTGATGTGGCGAATGTCGCACAATGATATGAATTTGTTAGGAGTGAACTTTTAAAGACTAGTTTGCTAGAAAATACATGTGGGATAATAGAAGAAGTAGTGGAAGTGAGTTTGTATGTTTTCTGTCAATGTGAAATGTGCATGTCTTGAAGTAACCATCATATTGTGCATGTTTGGCATAATGATATGACTTGCTTGGGATAAATTTAGAAGAACTGAAAGGAGTGACATCACACTCCATTATGTCATGGAAGGGTCCAATGGCAGGTGAGATGGAGCACCTCTATGTGATGAGAGCACGTTGTACAAATTCCTTAACCCATCTGAGTTAATATGACCTGGGGTGAAGAATGATTGGCAATTGCAAGTTTGCTACCAATTGCTTAGACACCTAATTCTTTTGGTTGCCATTGTCCATGATGATAGAAGCTATTTGTTCTTGATTTGGTTGTTTTGGATGATTAGAGTTTCCTCCTCATTGTCTATGTAGTTCTTGGCCATGAAAACCAAGTGTGGATTTGTTGTAGATGGGTTGGTGTCGTCTATGTTGGAACTTTCAAGGAGTCGTTGTTCAACAATGAGGCCTGAGCCTTCCTAGTGATCTTGTCTCGAAGGACCTTGTATTTGTCACTAGAATGTCCATACTTCTTGTGATAGGAGCAAAACTTCTTATGTGTTCCAGTAGCAAGTGGTATGTTGGGAGGCCTTGAGTTCAGTCCATTGCTATTGGGATGGCCCTTGGTAGTGGTAGGGGGTTGAGAAGAGGAGTCGAACTTTTTTTGATGGACTAGATTAGTTTTAGGTAATTTAGAATCTATTTTGGAAACAAAATGGAAGGCATGCTCCAGGGAAGTAACATAGAATAGTTTTAGTTCCTTCCTTAAATATGGCAATGACCTAGAAATGAACTTAGCACAGAGAGTGCCTTTAGAGTCTCTTACCATGAGCTTGGTGGACATTTTATTGAAGACATTGGACAAGGTATCCTTGGATTTGTTAAAGTTGTAGCCACTTTGCCAGTGAAGCATCCTTGTACCCTAATGGTAGAGACACTTATTAACGACCTTCTTGACGTCTCCCCAAGAGCAGATTGGGGGTTGGTTCATTGTTGTGTAATGCTTGGTGTGGATCTCCCACCATGTGAGTGCATGGTCCTCCATGTGAATTTCAACAACAAAAGCTTGTTGGCCTCTATAAGGTTCAATTGGGTTTTGATATAAACTTTCGTGTTGTGTATCCAAGAATCAAGCTTGTTACCATTGAGTGCCCCATCAAATTCAGGTACTGATAGTGTAGTGTCCAGTGTGAAGGTCTGTTAAATAATGGGAAAACTAGATGAATAATGGTTTGAGGTTGAGGATGCCATTGGGCTTGTTTTTGATGGGCGATGAGTTGTGGGAACATAAACATTATATCATGCATCATTTTAGCGTGAAACTCTTGTTGTTATTGGGCTTGTGGTTGTTGTTAAGTAAACAAGGATTTTTGGCAACATGCATTGTTGCCCCTACATTTGTTTGGCCAAGACTTGTGCAATGTTGGAGTCATGGGAATCTTCCAATTTACTTGAATTTTTATGTGGAGCCATTTTGGATTGGATTTGAGATCAACTAATGATTTTTCTTCCTTTTTTCATTTTTTAATTGAGGTATTGCCTCGGATCGTGCCTTGCAACAATGTAGTGAGGCCACAAGGGGCTTACTGCTCCCTTGACCCTCATGGTATTGATCGAAGGTTGTCGAGAACATACTTTTTAGTAGTGCATGGAGTTGTCTAGGGATGTTATAATATTGAGGAATTTTGTAGTAAAGGCCGTAATGCATTGAGAAGCTTTTGAGACTAGGTAAAGTGGATGTGGTGTTATGTTGATGAAGAATTCTAACACTGAGGTGATCCCCATATTGAGTGAGAGAGGTTGTCAATTGCTCCAAATGTGCAACTCCACAAATTTGAAGTTTGTTCGGGAGGGTAGATCTAGTGGAGGGTAAGAGGCAGAAAATCTCAAGGAAACTAGATCTAAGGTCATGTTCATAAGAAGCTTAATGGTTTTAGATCTTGTAAGTGTAGAAGATGGAAAACCTCGAGGTAACTAGATCTAAGGGCCATGATCACTAGGCTATGGTACAAATTGATATGC
>JASDQU010244709.1:63392-87235 GCA_032191745.1 Picea mariana | reverse complement strand
TTCTAGGGTGCACATAGTACAGTTGTCACCAACTAAGGTGGTGTCACATGACATGTCTAGGAAAGGTCCATGTCACCACTGGTGACGTCATCCTGCCACGCCACTTCTACTCTTTTGCTTTGGGACTTTGGGCTCTGGCTATTTGTGCACTAGCACACCCCAATTCTCCAAAATGTCGAACTTCGAAGTTACGAACTGTCGTGATATCTACGGCTCACAACCACTTGTGTGTAGATCCGATGACTCTAATCTTTCTTCGGTCGATCCAATGGTAAATACTCCCCCCCCCGGATCTATGGTGTAGATCCTTTTTGGGACTTCGGAACTTTGGGCTTCGGCCATTTTTTCTCTTATAACCCATAAAATTTGCCTAATTCATGAATTTCGAAGGATCTGTAGTTTAACCCTCTTGCACCTTTCTCCAGATCTAACAGTTATGAAGGATTCTCCTTCTCCCAAACAAATCTTATAGCCCAATCACCACGAAAGTTTTGATTTCTTTCTTTGTGGCCATTTCTTAACTTGTTACACCTCCTGCGCTTCCAAACATAGTCCAAGTGTTCTCTCAACGCCCTTTTGGCACTCTGTACATCAAATTCTCTGAAATTTTTACTCTAATTCCTCATTTGTGGCCCATACAGGTTCAGTGTTGCAAGCATGGGCTTTGAACTTGAATTTTGTCCATTTCAACAACAATTATTTTTCGAAACTTTTGCTTCAGCTTCCACTAGCATGGCCCATCCAGGTTCAGTGTTGAAACCATGGCTATGATACCAATTTGTGACATCCCCGACCATCAACCTTTGCCGGGTAACGCTACCCCAACAACCTTATCTTTTCTAACTAGCTCTGATACCGATTCATGTATTTATATGCATATCTATCTAATGCAAATTAACATCTATAACATTCTGTTCATGCCACTATCTATGAAAAAATAACATTAAAACATACAGACAACATATTCTAATATACATAGATTAATGCGGAAATAACAGTAAACCTACACATACAACATATATGAAATATCCAAGCATTACTCATCAATTATAACACATATACAGTTACACAATATACAATCAACAAATATTTGGTGCTTATCTTTCAATAGATAACCGCCAACTATGTGCAGACCTTCCACGAACCTCCCAGCCTTAGACCACACTGCTCATCACACTCAGCAATGGGTCACCTCCGAGATGGGACTAAACTCCACCCGGGCAAGGGATTCCTAGGCTTAGCAAGGACAATAGGTAAGGTCACACAGATCAATAGGAAGGATTTTCTCCCAGGAGCCAACTCATACTAACAACCTACAACCTCTCATTCCCCACATGTCTGTCCCACCACATGAAGTGTGCCCCTTCTCTACTCAATAGTTCTTCAACTGCCCCACTTCCCTTCTAGGGATTCAACAATAGACCAAACATGAATTCTCATAGAACTATAGCTTTAGTTGGGATCCCTCTGGGAGATCACTTCCCCAACAACCTCTCCCACCTGGAGAGAGTTTCCTACAGGCCTGACAACCTGCTTCTTCAATCTATGGGCCTGACAACCCTCCTCTTCAAACCACAGGCCTGACAACCTGCTTCTTCAATCTACGGGCCTGACAACCTCATGCCTCTTCAAATCACAAGCCTGACAACCTGCTTATTTATTTTAGCTTCTAAGTCAGTTCCAGTAAAGTGATAGAAACAATAGGGCTTAGTAAAGAACATACAATGGAAACAAGCCACACTTAGTCAAGGAACTGTGTGGGATGCAACAGCCAACAACTAAGACACCACACGGCCTAGGAAGTTACAGGGTGCGTCAAGCTTCATAGGAGACACGCAGGATAACTCAAATAAGACAACAGGTTCCCAAGGTGCTTGCTAGATGTAGAGGAGACAATGGAGAAAAAGGTTCAATGTGTGAATCCATGGTTCAACGAGAAGGATGGTCGACTTGAAGGAATCGTGAGGGTGTTGAGAAAAATGCCAGACTAGTCAGGACAGGAGGATGGCGAAGGAGAACCAAAATGGGAGGTGAACCCCCAACGATATGTCTTTCCCAACTATAACTGCATGCACCTAGGTAGACACCTATCTTTCTGCAGCTGCGTGAGTTCCACTTAGCACTTGTGCCCTTTCCCAATAACTGAGGACAACACCGATCATGTACACCTTATCCTTTAGGAAATAATAATAAAATATTATTCCTTGAGAGGTAATCCCTCTAGTTTAGCCCCTAGGCCTAGACACTTAGCTCCCTCCCTTACCCTACCTAGTGGAGCTTAGTCCCCCATAAATCTTTCTTCGTGGTCGGTCTACATGCAACAATGTAATTTTATTAATGATATGTGTATTTACATATACAAATATTAGGGTCATGGCCTTAAGAATCTAGGCTCTCTAGCCTAATAAACATATAAGTCTTCATCTTATAAACACTTGGCTCACCAGCCTATAAACATAATTACAATTCAGTAGGGGCTCAGCCTTGGGGTGTTACAAAATCATACCTCAGGGTGACTGGAGAAAATGTCTCCTCTTATTCAACTCCCTCTTTCTAGGAGAACCCTCTCACCACAAACCTCTGCTTGAACTTCTCTATGCTACCATCTACAACATGCTTGATCTTGTAGAGCCACCTGGAACTCACAACTAACTTCCCCTCTAGTCTTAGCACTATGTCCCAAACATCATTCCTCATAATAGAGGTGTACTCTTCTACCATGGAATCCCTCCATACCCATTGATCTGCTTCTTCCTCAAAACTAGAAGGATCAAAATACATTATGATAATCATAAGTTCCATATAGTTTGGAAACTTCCTCGGAGGTCTACACTCTATGACCACACTCCTATGATCCTCACTAGTATCCCTCAATGTCTGCAATAGCCACCTGGGTCTCCTAACAGGACTGGAAGGAGATGACTCCTCATCCCCACCTGAGGTTTGAGTTTTTGACTGATGCTCATCCTTCAAAGCTTGTTGATCCTCATCTTCTGTCACTACTAATGACTCCCGAGATCTCCTATATGCCAATTTCTCCTCAAACTTAATATATCTTCGAACAATTGTCTTCCATTGTACTAGAATGAAGATCTTGTAAACCTTTGAGGTCTCACTGTACCCCACAAATATTTCCTTTGTCCTAAAGGCTCTAGCTTCATCCTCTTCTCCACAAGAACATGGATTTAAATTAGATACCAAAGATCCTCAAATGTCCTATCTCTTGCTTCAATCCTGAGAATTCCTCCTCCAGATTCCCTTCGCTCAATATCCTATGAGGAATCCTATTATGCACATACATTTTCGTATTACACACTTCTTCCCAAAGAAACAAAGGCAACTCTTGGTCATGTATCATATCCATTTTAAAATTGATGATGGACCGATTATTTCTCTCTTCAACCCCATTTTGTTGAGAGTTTTATGAGTCTGTTAGCTCTCTATTGATCCTTTCATCCTTTAATAAATCGTTGAATTCATTGGAGGTGTATTCTCCCTCATCATCCGACCTGAATACTTTGATATTCTTCCTTGTATGATTCTCCACCTGAGCTCTAAAATTCTAAAACCAACTAAAGACCTCACCCTTGGTATTCATAAAGATCCAGGTTTTCTTGGAAAATTCATCAATAAACGTCACATAGTAAAAAAATACATGTACTAATGCTATTGACATCGGCCCACTCACATATAAATGGATAAGATCCAATATCCCCTTGGATCTACTCTCAATGCTAGGAAAATCATCCTTGGAGTTTTTATCAAGTTCACACCCTTTGCACACTCCCTATTGCTCAATACTAAACTCTGGAAGACCTATAAAACCCCCTCTAAGAGTCGAAAATTTCCTATATTGTAGGTGTCTGAAACTCTTGTGCCACAACGCACATAAGTTGTCATTGTCATGTACCAAATTCTGAACAGGCTTACCCTGCAACCTGTGTAAATTCCCTCTCTAACCCCAACAATCATTGTTTTGTTTGAGATAGATTTCTCTGTATGTATGAGTACTTTACCTCTATGAAAATCAATGACAAAAACCTTTTCGCTCATAGCTGATACTAAGAGAAAATTCTTCTTCAAACCTAGTACGTAAACCACATCCTGGGTATCAAACAAACTTCTTGACTCAACCTAGAACGTAATTGTTCCCTGTCCCTTCATTATATACTTGGCATCATCACTAAGTTGAAAATGAACATTTGAGTCCCTCTTTTGCAAAATGATAAATATCTCCCGTGATTCTATCATATGACGACATGCACCACTATTCAAGTACCACTCACTCTTGGTAGCTATGCTGGTAGAAAGGAAATAAATAAACAAGTAATCCTTCTCAAATTTCACTACAAACTCATCAAGTTGCATCTCTATTGATGTTGGTGTCTGTGTCTTTCATTTACCCTTATCTGGACAACGAGATGCATAATGTCCATTCTTATGACATGAGAAGCACTTGATTTTAGTCAAGTCTTTCTATTTCGTTCGTTGCGATGATCCTCCATCATTGTTACCCCTCTTGCTAGAAATCTTTCCTTTTCCCTTATTTTTCTTACTAACAACAACCAATTTCTCATCACTACTTCCTTGCTTGATTCCCTTAGACTCCTCCTAAGTCTTTTCCTATACCCAATCATCCCAAAGCCTCTACCAATATGGGATATTTTTCTAAGTGCAGACTCCCTTGACAAATGGTTTCCAATACTCAGGAAGACCATTCAACACCACATTCATGAGATTTGTGTCCTTCATTTTCTATCCTATGGTTCCAAGTTGATCAAGAACCTATGTTATCCTCATGAAATAATTGGTAACATTATCATATATGTACATCTACATCAATCTAAGTTTATTTCTTAAGACTATCTCCCTATTCATGTTAGTTCTCTGGAATAAACCTACCAAAACATCAAACATCTCTTTAGCTGTCTTATTCTCGGATAGGCGAGGAATTAGATGATGCTTCCTTGAATCCAAGAGTACTCACTTGTATTTGATCTCATTATTTTGGTGAACTTCCAAATATGCAGTATCTTTCAGTGGATAAACTACTTTTTCCACTAATTCCCAAAGGTCACACTCCTTTAATGCCAAAGTCACTCTTGCTTTCCAAGATAGAAATTCAGTTGCTCCATCCAATCTGTCTTTAACTCTCAACAATATTGATGCCATCCCTTAGACATAATAAACTTCCCTGGAAATAAATTCCTATTGTAACTACCCATGTACTGACCTATACGACCTTTGTCTGCACTATTTGCACTAACCACGTGACCTATATGTTGATACTCATGTTGTTCTGTGCAAATTGTATGATAATACTCGTGTTGTTTTGCATGACCTATATCCTGATAAATGTGATGTTACCACATGACCTATAACTGAATACCCATGCTATCTACACGAAGTGTATAAGTATACTTGTTCTATCCTTGGTGGCCGATCCAACTGTAGTACGGTTGTTTCCCTGAAATATGTCCTTCGATTTTTGCTCGATGGTTATGGATCTTTTAAGATCTCTTGCAGATATGATAGATCTACTATAAACTACTATGGATATGAGATCTGGCTTCCTCTCAAAGCATGTTCTTTGATACCATGTTGAAATCCTTACTTTATCACCTAGGTATCTTGTTATCTAATTATTTCCTTACTGCAATTCAAATTAGTAGCTCACAAAACAAAAATACACTACTAGAATATTCAACTCAAATAAAGATAGAAGAAGAAATACTAGAAACCAAAAACTCATGCACAATACACTAATATATTTTTCCCATCAACTAAAATTGTAATTCAAATAAATTCAAATCTTACAAGGGATCCCTTACTAGGAAAATGGTCCAAATAGAAAAGAGACAAAGTACATCAAAAATCTGACTAGATGATCTACTGCCAAACCTACTATACGACCTTGTATGGAAACAATACAACTATTATGTTGATACCCGTGTCATCTTGCGCTATCTACGCGACTGTTACACCGATGCCCATGCTCTCCAACGCTATTTTCATAACCGTTATGTTGAAACTCACACTAACTACATGACATGTTCCATAATACATGCATTGTCCAAGACAAATGATCCTTTTGTTGTACAGATATTCTCTTTCTTCCTTTAGTCTAGATCTCTAGATGGAAGTCCTTCTCCACCTATCCAATATGTCCTTGAATCACAGTCCTTCATTATCCAACTCTCTCTGTGTCATATAAATCTCTCTCGATCAATTTGTCAAGTGTCTTCTTCCTTCACCCTAGTCTTTCTTTTATAAGATTGAGTTATGTAACCCTAATCTCCAAAGTGATTGGTTGTTGAGGTTACTTCTAACCTCACTTTAGATCAATGGCTAAGATTTAATTCACTAATGCTAATTAAATTGTTTCTTTAAATATAACTCAACTAATTAATAAAATCACTTTACATTAATAATTATTTTAATTAAAGTAAAGTCAAGGATAGAAGGATTTGGATGATTTCCACACATCTAGACACATAGACATGTGCGAGAATACGTGTTCGATGCTACCATGCATCAACAATGTTTGCCTATAAATGGGAAAATAACCACCTTGTAGCATCATTGTAGGGAAAGAGCATAGGCCATGCAAGAAAGACATATATCCCACTCTTTTTAATGTTCGGATACACTTCCAGGTCTTCACTTCCATAGGGAAATATTTAGTATCGAATATCTTGTATATGTCACTCCATGTCAGAAATTCCTCCATCCCATTAAAGTAAGTTGTATATGATATCAAAAGGTCATTGGGACTTTTTGTTAGTGCATGCTCATTTGCTATGGGAATTTTCTCCCTTCGTTCCTGAGCTTGCAACATCATGTTTTTTCGAGTTTTTGCACAATATAGAGTAACAATGAGCTTTTCAAAACAATAATCAAAATAAAAGGCTCATGAATTAATTATACACATACGTAAAATCTTTACACTTTATCACTGGAAATCTCAGTTAGCTAGAAAATTTGTTCTACAGATCTCTTTTTCACTTGAATCTTTGAACAATGAGTATTAAGGGTTTCAAATTAAGTTTTTAAGTGTCTTATTGTTTCCTATTACCTCAACAATTAATGTGAATGGGCTCTATCCTGTAGCAAGTGGAAAACATATAGTTCCATTAATGTTGTTGGGTGGAAGATTTTAGGAGAGTGCTGCCAGATGAGAGGTTTTAGAGAGATGCTATCAGAATACTTTCTTTGGAAGAGATATTTCTGAAGATGTTTTTCAGAAGGGTGCTATCGGAGGAGTTCTATTGGAAAGGTGCTTTCAGGACCAGGTAGTTGGAAGACCCATTTCGAAAGATCCTCAATGGAAATAATTCAATTTTTGAGCCAACCATACCATCCAAAATAGATTCCTCAAAGGAATATTCATGATTTGGTATCGAGAATCGTGTCGATGTGAGTTTAATAAAGGGAAGAGTCTTCACGTTTCTATGTATTTGTGTTAATTAAAACTTACATGATTAACATTCGATGTGATATATTATAAGCTTTAAAATGTAACTTTCAAGAGGACTTGAAAGGCCTAATTAATTGTTAATGAAGGCTTATGTTATAGTCTATCAGAAGGGTTTCTTCAGAAAGATTGATTTGAAAGGTAACACAAGAAACTTTTCAATAGGAAACCCAAATAAGTATCTTTGAATGAATATTCAGGTTCCAATATTGTGAAACATGCTATGGCATGTTAAATCAAAGGAAAAGTATCAAAATGAATTGAAAATGCATTGAATTAGATAAAGTTATACTTTGGATTAATAAAAAATGAGAAACCATTGAATTAATAAAATATACCCTTTTTACATTACGTCTTCAAAAGGAAATAAGTTGGGAATTATCATTGATAAATCTTACGAAAGGCCTATTGGAAGAAGACTCTCGAGAAAGGCTCATCAAAAAGATTAAATCCCATTAGAGATTTTGATATAGGGGAAATCCGAATAGGAGCATTTGATAAGATACAGAGCTCTGAATTTCAGAAGGAATAGTTTGTTTCATTAAAGATGCCAAAGAAGAATATAGTTGGAGTACCTGAAACCTTCAAAAGTTATATTTAAAAAGCTAAGTTTGAGAGATAAAGAAGGCGACATCTTTAAAACGTTGAGATCGATGAAACCCTTGATCACTACATTTGGAATGGGATCAACACTGTTCAATATAAATTGATATTAGGGGATTGTGAAAATATTGCAAATCTTGTTCCTAAAAAGGAATACTCCCTAGTTATTTCAGATATCCCTCATGGTTATAATATCCAAAACATTGAATATTATACTGACCCTTATACTTACCAAGCTTTCACTAAAGTGGTTATGGGATTTTTGGAAGTAACAACATCACCATTATGGATATTTATGTTTTTTCATTCAGACACACAACAAGGATTAGTACAATCAAGTTTCAAGGGAAAATAAAACACAAGGATGCAACTTTATTGGTAAGATATTGAAATTTGATTAAGATTAGAAATCTATTTTATTAATTCACAAGTTAATTGAATTTGTACTTATTTATGTTACAGGAAAAAACCTAATATTCATAGCTCCAGTAGTGAACCATTTACACATGATATTGAGAGTATACATATTGCAAGCTGGACAAAAGATGATACTTATGATTCTATTTTTTATAATGTAAAGGATGGAAAGAAGCCTAGTAGTTTATTGGTTTACAATGTTGTGGCTAGAAAGATAACATACGAGGAAAAGGATTTCAAAGGAGAGATCGTTAAGATTTATCAAAAGTCACAAACACTAATTAATTATCTTATAGATAAATTTTCAAATGGAGATTGGGTTTTGGATTTGTTCTCAGGTTCAGGTAATATTTATGAAATCATACTTCATTCTTTATTATTTTTAATTTATGTTGTTTTACATTATTTACCTTAATTATTTATTTTGTATTTGGTGATTAGGTACAACATTAGCATGTTGATTACAAAAAGGAAGGAATTGCATAGCCATTGAAAGTGACACTGCAATGTGGTTTTATTCAACAAAGAATTAATGCTATTCAATCTCTTTCAAATGAAATGAAAGAATTTGTATTGAGGAAAGGATATTTTAATGAATCAAAGGTGGAAAAAATATCAAAGGAACCTCAAGTACTATTAGGGGGTATGCTTGGAAAAGATCACTTTGGAGAACTTGTGGATATCAATAACTTATTAGAAGAGCAATGTGAGCAAATGAGCCAATGGAAGCACAAAATGATGTCCAAGAAAATGATGATGTGTCTGTTGAGAATGATGAATTTGGGATATATGACATTGTCGATTAGTTTTAGGATGCCCTTGAAAACAATGCTCAATTTTGCAAATGTTTTATGAGTTATAATTGTAATGTTTTGACTTTCATATTTTAAAATAAGAATAAATATGCATCTATTGTTGTTTTATGATGAACATATTTTATTATTTCATTTTTACTTTTATTTTTATGTGATTTAATATGCTAGAGAAAATGACATTAATATTGTCAGTTTTTTACTGTAAATCTATAAAAATATTAAAAACAAATGTTAATTTTTATTAAATTTTTCCATTTTTTGTTCAATTTTGTCCATAACAATGCTTTATTTGACACTTTATTTATAGTGGAAAGCTTCCAAAATGTATAGGGTTTTTGTTATAAATTGATTTGAAATGTATATATTTTTTTGCTAAATATTTTAAAATAGTGTTATTTAGCTACAATTATTTGTTATGTATTGAAGTGAAAATAAAAATTGTGTTAAAAATACAATTTTACACTATATTTAAAAACTATGGCATCACCCCGGATGGGGTGCTAAGTGGACACCATGCACACTAAGGATTTAAATGCACATGTCTCCACCCTCCCCTCCATATCTCGTAGGATGAGAGACATTCAAGGATCATATGCACAGTTGCAACAACATTTTGACTCTGGTTTAATGGCTTCCTCTACACAATAGAGTTGACAGATTGAGATGGGTATTGGATGCATGAACCAGGTCCCTTCAGCTCCTCCAGTGCCTCACCATTTACAACAGGTAAGCTATGGCTCTTGTCATTTGGATTTGGATCAACTCTCAAGTTTTGGCACAGTTTTTGCCTCTCTATCCATTCTCCTCCCCTTCCCACAAGCTCTGTGCATGCTGAGTGTCTTGATTTCATGCACAGTCATGCCAGGGGAACGTGACAAGCCCAAGAGAGGGCCCTCTTATTACAATTTTGTATCCAGGAAGAGAAGGCTACATCGCTTTTCCTAGTCGCCCTCAACTTCTCTGGTCCACCATGACAGGTTGGGAGAAGAACCTCCAATGGCTATTATGGAAGAATAAATACCAGCAGTGTCAGTTCAAATTCCACAAGATTCCCTCCTGTACACTGTCCCCGACCCCCAAGACTCGTTGCCCTTAATTGGTTTCTCCACACCTGATGCATTCGTTGCCTCGGATTGGGCCACTTGCATAATTAAGGAAGAAATCCTGCTAGAGGTGCACCATGAAGAGACTCCCCCTCCTCCTTCCACTGCCTAGGACTAGGGACCATGATCCACTTTCCACCTCTCACTAGAACACCTAGACCTCATTTTCGATATGCATCAGGACATGCAAGAGTAACTCCACATGCACACCCTCCTCACCAACCGCCTCGACTTGTTGTTTGAAGCTCTCTCGGGCTCGCCAGGCCAATGAAGATGCCTGACTTATACACAATTGTTTGTCTTCACTCCCACTGACAACACTCATGGAGACAAAGGATTCATGGGTTCATCTACTGATTAATATTGCTAAGTATTTTTTGTTTTCAGGTACTATAATTGTCAAAATCGTTGTAGAAATTTTAATTTCTATGTTTAGGGACCTCTCGGACTACTGAGACTGTTCAGACCTAGCCACTCTTAGCTTCTTGTTCTATTTTCCATTTGTTTGGCAGAACAAGTGGTATTTTTTTGCACTTGTCCAGAAATCAAATCATGAAACCACATGTTATGGTTTCCATTTGTTTTTTAGAACATGTGTATTTTCTTTAGACATTGTCTCGCTATGTATGGTTGTGATAACATTATGAGGTAATAAAATCTTTTTTATTTACCAAAAAAAAAAAACTATGGCATCATAAATCAACTAATGAGACATAATTGTATGAAAAATCTTAATTTCAAAAATGTAAATGATATATAACATTTTTAGTATCATTAAAAGTCATTAAAAATAACATTGATTAAAAAAAAACGATTTAGAAATAATTGAAAATAGTTGGAAAAACAAGCATTTAAAAAAATATGATTTAGGAAAATTTGAAACAAAATGTGGATCCATTATAGATAAGAAGATTTAAAATATCAAAAAACTACCTCAAAATGAAAAGGGGTGCTACCGGTAGCACCATTTTTCAAAACACGGTAAAAAATGTGACCCTTGAAAAAACGAGAACTCGGCAAAGTTATTATTAATTTGGTAATATTGTTGAAATTGAAGATGAAGGAAGACAAAGATATTTCATCTTACTTCCTACGAGTTGATGAAATAGTAAATTTCATTAAAGGTTTGGGAGAAGAAATTAAAGAACTAGTTATTGTTTAGAACATACTAAGGTTTCTTCTAATGATATTTGATCCTAATATTTTAGCCCTAGAAGAAAGAGTAGATATTGGTATGATAAGCATGGACGTGGTATATGGAATATTCACAACTTATGAGATGGGAACAAAAAAAAATAATCCACCTAGGAAGGAAGCATTGTTCAAGGCATCTAAGAAGACAAAGAAGAACAAACAAGCTCCAAAGAAAAAGTCAAAGTTAGACTGTAGTTGCAACGATGATTTTGATGAAGATGAAGATATGGCCAACTTCACAAGGAAGTTAAATAAAGGAACTTGCAAGTACAAAGGTAATATTCCTTTCAAATGTTTTAATTGTGGTAAAATTGGTCATTTTGCTAATAAATGTCCATATTCTAAGAACACAGAGAATGATGAAGAAGAAGTTCCTAAGAAAGAAAATAAATATCAAAAGGGAGACAAGAGAAGAAACTTTTCAAGAAAAGTATATACTCAAGGGAGGATAGTTCATGATCAGATGAGGATGATGATAGTGATAATGAATTAGAAAATGTACTCTTTATGGATTTTGAAAATGATGAAGAAGATTATGAAGAAGAAGGTGAGGTAGATCTTGAAGTAGAACTAATTATCAATTTAAGCAAATTAAAGAAAGGGAGGAAGAAAAATAAATTGCTCAAGGAAGAATTACTCAAGATGAAAGAAAGCTCTCAAAGTATTAACTCTAAAGAAAATCAGAAGATGATTTTGAAACTAAAAGTCCAAGAAGCCAGAAGGATTGAAGAAATACTTAGAATCCAACTATAAGTAAAGGAAAAATAGAAGGAAAGCTTAGAAACAAAAATTGTTTCTCGAAGGAAGGAAATTCACAAAAGAGATATGTAGAAGAACAACACAAAAATATTGGATGAAATCATCAGCGCTCAAAGGTCGTATCATGATAGGTCTAGAATGGGATACAACCAAACACATATAGAGAAGGATTCAAGTTCTATGACTATAGAAGAGGAAGTAGAGCAAAGGACTTATGCAGAATTCACCGGACGATTCACCAAGAAGAAAAAATGAAAGCCCTCTCACGAGAATGATCGAGAAGAAGAGTACAAAAGGATGGCACCATCTAGAATACCCAGGTTTTGGAATCAGCAGTCACCCATGGAAATAAATCAAGAAGAAAACTACAAAGGAACAACACCATTCATAAGATATCCTAGGTATCAAACTATCTTTCTTGGTTGATGTTATTCTTGTAATAATTTTGGGCACAAAGTTATAAATTGCAAGGCTTATGCTAAGAAGAGAATCAATTATGAATTTCACACTAGAATTAATCATCTCAGAAGTCCTCATGAAGCATACAACATAAACTATAACAATTTTGGCTCACTAAATGATGAAGTAGAATGTAATGCAACAATTTTGGACACATGGCCAAATATTTTAGATTGACAATTCCTCCAAAGGAACCAAAGAAGGAATTGAAAAATCATCAAAAGGGACCATCACAGACTTGGATAAGAAAGCATGATAAACTAAATGTTGAATAATTTTCCCTTTCACTATAGGCACAAAGGAGAATAAGTGATTGGTACGTTGATAGTGGTTGCTCAAAACATATGACATATGACAAGAACATATTTATATCTTTGAAGAAAGAAAGAGATTGATCGGTTTCATTTGGTAATGACAACTAAGCCAAAATTATAGGGAAAGGCACAGTAAAGCTCTGAAGTAAGGATGTCAAGGAAGAAAGTGTCCAACTTGATGAAAACATGAAGAAAAATTTTCTAAGTGTGATTCAAATGTGTGATCAAGGACATAGACTTATATTTGACTCAGAGAAGTGTGAGATAAGAAAAGAAGAATCAAGAAAATTGGTGGCTACAGTAGTAAGGAATCCAAACAAAATATGCATCTTAAATGAGATTGGAAAGGAAATATGTTGCTTTGGAAGAGAAAATGAAATTTGGATTGGCACAGAATATCAAGACACGTGATATTTGACAATCTGGTCAAGATTAGCAGAAAGGAAGTAGTAAGAGAAATGTATGAAATTTAAAAACCAACCAGTACTATGTGTAAGAATTGTCTACATGGAAAATAAACAAGAACAAAATTTGGATCAAGGGAATACTCTACAAAAAATCCATTGGAAATTGTGCACACTGATCTATGTGGACCAATGAGAACAAAAGGACTAAATGGCGAACAATACTTCATGCTACTTATTGATGACTATACAAGAATGATTGCAGTATATTTTCTTAAAAAGAAATCATAGGCATTTGAAAATTTCAAAATATTTAAGGGGATGGTTGAAAATGAAATGGATTCACGAATTAAGTGCTTAAGATCAGACAATGGAGGTGAATTCATATAATTTTGTGAAGAGCATGGAATAAAAAGGCAGTTCTCAGCAGCTAGGACATCTCAACAAAATGAAGTCATTGAAAGGAAAAACGAAACCATAATAGAGATGGCCAGAACCATGTTGAAGGATTCAAAGTTGAGAAATAACTTTTGGGTATAGGAAGTACACACAACCATTCATATATTGAACAGAGGAATGCTTAGGAGTAACAGTGATAAAACATCATATGAGTTATGGAAGGGAAGACCAGCAAATGTAAAACATTTTAGAGTATTTGGAAGAAAGTCCTACATAAAAAGAGAATATGGCAGAGTTGGATAATTTTATTCTCGAGTTGATAAAGACATATTGGTTGGTTACTCAAGCAAAAGTAAGGCATACAAATTTTACAATACGAGACTCAACAAGATAGTGGAAAGTATAAACGTAAAAAATGATGAAGAAGATGTACCAAAGATCAGAGAAGAAATGAAATATTCAAATGAATAAGAAATGGAAGAAGAAATAAAAGAAGAATAGGTAGAAGAAGAATAAAAACAAGAACAAGAACAAGAATAACAATAACCAGAAGCAAAACAGAAAGAAAATCACCAGCATGGCTTTTGGATTCCCTCCAAGACACCTAGTCGTCGGGTTCAAAAGAATCATCCACTAGAAAAAATTATTGGAGATAAAAATGCAGGAATAGAGACCAGAGGAAGTAAAAGGTTTCGTACACCAGAGCAAATACACTTTCCACTGCTATCCACAATTGAACCTGATAGCTTTGAGGAAGCCAATAATGATGAACATTGGGTCAAGGCCATGGAATAATAACTACATCAAATAGATTAGAATAAAACATGGGAACTGGTGCCAAGATCAAAGAACAAAAATGTGATTGGTACAAAATGGGTGTTCAGAAACAAACTAAACAAAGATGGACAGGTAACCAAAAACAAAGTAATATTAGTATGCAAAGGATATGCACATGTTGAAGGTGTATATTTTGAAGAAACGTTTTCCCCTACTTCCATAATGGAAGCAATTAGATTGATCTTGGCCTATGCATGTTCCAAGAGAATCAAAGTATATCAGATGGATGTAAAATCAACATTTCTAAATGGTGAATTAGAAGAAGAAGTCTACATTGAACAACCAAAAGGTTTCCTACTGTGAGAAAGGGAAGATTATGTTTTCAAATTTAAGAAATCTCTATATGGACTCAAACAAGCCCCTAGATCATTGTATTCAAGATTGGATAGGTATTTGTAGGAACAAGGATTCAGAAAGGGTAATGCAGATAGTAATAGCTATGTAAAGGTTGATAGAAAAAGCATATGTATCATTGAAGTATATGTGGATGACATTATATTTGGAAGTGATGATGACAGGATGAGTAAGAAGTTTGCCCATGACATGCATAATGAGATTGAAATGTCACTACTTGGTGAATTGACATTCTTTTTGCGACTTCAAATATCTCAGCAAGATGAAGGCATTTTCCTTTTTCAAACCAAGTATATCAAAGAGATGTTGAAGAATTTTGGAATGGAAGATTTCAAACCAGTAAGTACTCTGATGGTGATAGGTTGCAAGTTGAGTAAAGACGATGAATCTAAAGAAGCAGATTAGAGACTCTATAGATCAATCATTGGCAACCTAATCTATGTGATAGTTTTAAGACTAGATGTAATTCAAGAAGTTGGAAAAGTTGCAATATTTCAACATCAAAGGAAACTCATGTTCTAGCAGTAAAGAGAATCTTCAAATATCTTAAAGGAACAACAGAGTTTGGATTATGGTATCCAAAAGGGAATGATCTGACTATGGTCTCTTATGTAGATGCAGATTGGGCAGGAAGAATTGATGATCGAAGAAGTACTAGCGCAACAACCTTCTATTTGGGTGATTGTCTGGTATATTGGTTAAGTAAAAAGAAGTCTTTAGTAAAATTATCTATGATAGAAACATAATACATTGTGGCAACAACATGTTGTACTCAGGTTTTCTGGATGAAGAAAACCTTGCAGGATATACAAGTGAAGTATGATGAGCCCATTTCAATATTACGTGACAACACCAATGCTATCAGTATATCCAAGAATCTAGTGATGCATTCCAATACTAAACATATTCCAATCAAGTTTCACTTTCTACGAGAATAGGTTACAAAAAAGGATATAAAGTTAGAGTGTATTGGGACAAAGGAATAAATTGTAGACATCTTCAATAAACCTCTCCCAAGAGGGACATTTGAGTATCTTCAACATAAACTTGGAATAGTTTCTTCTCCACAGTGATCTACACTTTTTTTTCTCAGAATACAAGGGAAGATAAATCATTTGTGCAGAGAAAACAAAGGAATATTAATATGAATGCTTTTCTATATGTCAATAGTTTACTTCATCAGGAAGCACCAATGGAAAAAAGCACCGAAAGAGAGAAAATTCAGAAGCACATTGTTAGGGGGAGTTACCCTTTTCCATTGCTATCAAAAGGGGAGATAGAAAAAAATCATCCAGACAGAGGGAGCCTTGGTCGCAGGGGGAGCATGAGTGTTTCCATCAATTCCAAAGGAGGATAGTTTTGGAAAATTGATTTTCATTGATGTCAACTTTAGAGGAAGTCTATAAGACTCTAGAAGTATTGGGTATAGTTGAAGAAGTCTCCAAAATGGTCCCCTTATGGCGTATCTTTAAGCATGGCCCTCACGGGAACATGGTTTGAAGAAGTATACAAGAAACCAAGAGGTGTTTTCATGAGGTTCGAATTTGACTAAGGAAAATGAGGTTGAAGAATAATTCAAGTGTATACAAAACCCTCATAGATGGATAGTCTTTGCCATGTTGTTTCCAACGGTAGGTGGTACACTACATAGTTCCCAACGGTTGAGGAGTTATGAGATCATGAAGTTGGAAGCCCTGAATATTGTTTAAGAAGCCCATAAATGGTTACAACAAGAAGTCACAAGTCATTAATTAAAGTGTAAAACAATTATAAAAAGAAAGTACAGGTCAGCCCTAAAGTGAGGAAAATAAGTCACTTGGAAAAGTATAAATACACCTCAAGAATCCTCTCATCTTTAGACACACAAGTTCAATGCTTATATATCTTTCAAGTGATCTTTTGGTAAGTCTTTTGTAGCATATCTGAGGAAGCCAATCTGAGGAAGAAGGGAGTGTGAAAGTCTTGGAGTTGCAGAGAAGGAAGGGTTTCAGGAAACCCCAGTTTAGCTGACCCCCATGGGGCACCCCCATAGGTTGTTTAGCATCTATCACTCAAGGCTAATCCAACAAGATATATGGCATATATCCATCGAGGCTAAGCTATATTTTTTGAAGGATGCTTGGTTCAGGTTGCAACAAGGTATGACGGTACAACAAAGTTGCTACATGATCTGAGTTGGTATGTATTAGTTGTTTCTTCATGAGTAAAGGTATATCTTTTATGTGCTTGGGTGAGGCTTGTATCATGGATAGTATGGCACATGCTTAAGGCATGTCTTGGAGGACCTTTGTAATATTCCCCGGTAGTGCCCCAGTTATATTATGAATTGTAATCATGTTTTGTAAGCTGGTGAGCCGAGTATTGATAAGCTAGTGGGCTTATGTGTCTATTAGGCCGGAGAGCCTAAGTGTTAAAGGCCAGGAGCCTATTTTTGTATATGTAATTATGCTAAACATTAATAAAGATTAAACATCTTTTCATGCAGACTGACCACGAAGAAAGAGTGAGGGGGGACTAAGCTTCCACAAGGTGGGTAAGGGAAAGGGGGCTGAAAGGTTGGAAAGAGGGGCTAAGCTTAGGGGCTTAAGTCCTTGGGAATAATAATTTATTACTATTCCAAAGCTGGTCACAAACATGTTTTAATCCTAATTCTTGGGAGAGACAATGCATGCAGCTCCAATGTGTGCAAAAGGGAACGCATACTTGATGAAGGGCATGCAGCTTCATGGGCGACATGTGTCGACCCAGGCACATGCAATTTAACCCAAGAATTGAGTCGTGACGGGGGTTCATCCTCCATTCTGTCGTCAGCTATCNGAAAACAAGAACCAGGAAGCTGACCGACGTATTTCCGTGAATCCCATTTCCTATGTATTGGATCTTTGCAATATTCATGCATCCAACTCCGAAACTTGAAGCATGTGATGTTTTCCTGAGAAGTCGACGCAACCTCTATCTGAACTGTTGATTCTGTGTTCGACCTCTGCGTGGATTTCTTGTCACGCATCCTGAAACCGGTGTTACCGAAACTGTGTTGTGTCTTAGTGGCACGTTGCCAGTTTTTTGGACGTCCACACCCAAATTTCTTGTTGTTACTATCACCCGTGAGTTAACCGAAAGATGTTACTATTGTTGTTATCCTGAACTTGTGGGAATTGAGTTGAAAACTGGTTGAAGAACCAGGTTGTCAGGCCCGTGGTAGAAGAGGTAGGTTGTTAGGCCTATGAGTAGCTTTCTCTAGGTGAGAGAGTCTGATGGGAAGTGGTTTTCTCCCAGAGAGAGTCAAACACCAGCTACAGAGCTCTGAGAATTACTGATCCGGCCTATTTTTGAGACCTAGAGAGGGAGGTGAAGCACCGATCGAACGTGCTTGTGAAGGTGTATACTCCCAGGTGGAAAAAGCATGTGGGGAATGAGAGTCCATGAGTAGTGAGCATAAGAAGGATCCTGGAGAGAATCCTTCCGGTTGGTCTGTGCAGTTTTCTTGTAACCTCAGCCTAGTATAGGATTCCCTTGCCTTGGGTGGAGCTTAGTCCCAGCTTGGGGGTGACCCACTGCTGAGCGTGATGAGAAGCGTGGTCTAAGGCTGGGAGGTTCATGGAAGGTTTGCACGTAGTTTGTGGAGTTACTATAGTTTCAAAGATAAGTATCAATATGTGTTTAATTTCAATTAAAATGCACGTCTGTGATGCTTGCATTATTTTATGTATTCCGATGCAATTATGAATTACTGTTAATTCCATTAATTTTGTAGTTAGCAGTAATCCTGTGATTACTTTGTATTGTTTAGTTAAATGTGTTAATTTGATTTAATGAATGTTTTATATATAAGTATGAGAATGTTTCCGCGTAGTAGCATTTCTCAACAGTGGGCTTGATGGTCGGGGACGTTACAATATGGTATTAGAGCCCAAGGTTTCAACGCTAAGCCTGGATGGGCCGGATGAGTGGTCTTTGGACCCAAAGTTGTGAGTGGAAATGGTGTTCGTATGGAACCAATTTCGAACCTTAGAATGTTTCTAAGTGCCAACGAGTTACTTGACCATGTTACAAAGCTCAGGAGGAGTAGCCGTAGAATAAAACTGCAACCGGCGTGGTATTTGAACATAGAGAGAGAGAGAGCGCTCAACACTTGGGGTGTTGGAGATGTAGGATCTGTTTGGGAAAAAAGAGAGTCCTTTACGACTGTCAGATCTGGAGAAGGTGTAGGAGGGTTATCCTGGAAGCCCTTCGGACTTCACAACATCAGAGAAGCTTGATGAAAAGATATGAGAAAGGCCGAAAACTGAAGCACCAAAGTCCCGAAGGAGATCTACATCGTAGATCATAGGAAAAGAGCCTAACTGTTAGATCTGAGTCCAGGAAGTTTAAGTAAAATCACTACATAGGATTTCAAGTGTGGAGTGTGACAAACTCCTGAAGTCCTGAAGTAGATCGAAATTGTTCATTACGAAGGACACGCATCGGTAGATCGTGAACTCTGGGAGAAATCGCTCTGGGCAAAAGCGAGCATAGAAGAGTTGAAACTCCCGAAACCCAAAGAGTCGAAGTGGTGAATCATGATGATATCACCTGGAGGTGACGTGGACACATGGGATGTGTGCCACATGTCAATGGGTTTAGAAGCCTTGGAAGATTGAGATGGCATTTGGAATGTGATGAGTGTCACCCATTTGAATGGGCCATGTATCAGTTGCTACTATTCTTCCATGTGGCATCCTGTGTGAGCAGGGTTAGTGGGGCCCGAGGTTACGTAACATAGTTAAAGGTCAGAGGACCCACATTAGTGTTGATCACGATACATCAAGATCAATGACCAGAAGGCATTACGGGGACCCAAGTTGCACGGAAGCTAATTCTCCAAGGCAGTCCCTCAATCCAAACCGTGGTTTCACTAAGGGGTTACATGTCAGTGTCAGGAGAATTACGGGATGAAAGGTGGGTTACTCCAAACCACCGTTGCATTCCCACGCAATTGGGAAAACATTAAGTGATGTGATGTAATGACATCAAAAAAGTGTCATGGGAGTGTTCACAAATTAATGGTTTGGGGTGTGCGGATTTGAAATCTTCCAAAGTCCCAAAGTCCCAGAACTCAAATGCCTAAGGTTCCACAACGAGTGTCAGCCATTGGATGTTGGGTAGACATGGACCATTGATCCACCCTACTGCGCAAGTTTGGTAACTCGAAACTCCAAGTGACTGTTGTGTTATGCTTAGAAATATTTTGAAGCTGAAGGCCGAAGGCTTGAGTACGCGCTTATTGATCTAGCGCTTGGTCATGACCCATTTTCGCATGGGTTGGGGGACTGAGAGAAAGGGCCTAGTTCCTAAAAAATTAGCAGAGTAGAGCTCCGAAAGAAGAAATCTGTGGGGATACTTGATTGAACGAGAATCACAGAGGATGAAAACTGAACGTTTTGTTGAATTAGATGTGTTTATGAATGTTGTGGGATTTGTTAAGGAATAATGGCCTGAAAATTTTTGGTATTCTACACATTGTGTTTACAGAAGTTTAACGAGTGCCAGAACCGAGTAGAATTTTCATTGAGTACAAAATAAATTGAAGAGGCGCAAACTGCTTCCAGTTCCAAGGATGAATAAAAAGGAATGGATGTCCATCTGGAAGTTGAAGGATCAAACTCCAATGGACATGGAGAAGAGTTAGATAAGGAAGGGCATATGATGACAATCATTGAATGATTGCAGAAAGATACCTAGATTCACTGAGCAGATAGTAGAAATCTCATGAAAGCTAAGGAACAATAGGAAGAATTCAACTTAAAGTTGATCAAGAGCCTAGAAAGGATTGAAAAGAAATTGGATAAGGAGAGTGACTCAATAAAAACAAGGAGTCGCAGGATCCCTGAGAAGAAAAAGAGATCAAGAAGTGTTAGCAGGCATCGTCGTCACTCCCCGAAACACTCCAATAAGGAGGCACGCAGAATTTCAAGCCCATCTCCTACCAGAAAGCATAGGAGATCTGGAGTGGAAAAATTTAAGGGAGAAATGAACAATATTAAGCCTCCTACGTTTGATGGAGAACATAAGAAGGAGGAAGATGTCGAAACATGGTTGCTTGGTATGAGGAAATATTTCCAACTGCAGAATTATTCCTCTCATGCAAAAGGAAGAATTACGATATATCAATTGAAAGGAAAAGCATCCATGTGGTGGGATCAGCTTGTGTAGGTGCAACACATTAGAGAGAAATATATCACTTGGAAATATTTCTAGAGATATTTCGAGAAGAAATACTTGACTAAAAGATATTATGATAGAAATATAAAAGCGTTCTTTGAAATCAAGATGGGCAACATGTCCATTGATGAATACGAACAAATATTTTTGTAATTACCGAAGTACGTTTCGTTCATCAAAGATGAGACTGTCAAGATTCAAAGGTATCGGAGTGGACTGCCACCTTGCGTCGGTGACAAGATCCAGTATGATGACCCTAATACTATGGAAGAAATGATAAGAAGAGTGAAATGCTTATATGAGCAGTAGAGAGAGAAGCCTACCTTTTAGAAGGCTTGGGAAGACAATAAGAAATTTCAGATGGATGAGAGGAAGAAGGGAATTAAGCCACCCTTTTTCAAAAATAGTTCTCAAGGACAACCATCATTTAGAGAGTTGAGAACGGCTGACGTAGGGGAACAAAGGCCAAGATAGACGCCTATTCAGTGTTGGGGTTCTCAAGGGAACCACAAGTATAGAGATTGTCCCCATAAAAATGGCAAAGTGAGCGCTGTCCATAATGTTCAGCAAGCTGAAACACTTGAGGACAGGGGCAGTAGAATGCCAAGGATCTACGCAGCCCTGGACAATAAGAAAGCAGAATATCAGTCGCACATGATTGAAGTGGAAGGTATGATCTATAACCATCCCTTCACTATTTTAATTGATTTAGAGGCTAGCCATAGTTATATAGATCCTAGAGTGGTGGAAAGTTTGCAATTGTCGAGAAGAAAACATGAAAATTCTTGGTTAGTGCAACTGGCTACAAGAACCGAGAGGAAATTCATTGAGTTAGTTAAGTCCTCTCCATTGGACATGAATGGACTGAGCACAAAGGTTGAATTGAACATTATTCCTTTAGGTTCTTATGACTGTCTAATTGGGATGGATTGGTTGGATCAGAACCATACCATCTTGGACTGTTTTAACAAGGCATTCACTTGCCTGGATGAGGAAGAAAATTGAAAAACAGTCCAAGAAATTCCTAGAGTTGTTGCTATCAGAGAAATCTCAACAATGCAACTAAAGAAGTGCTATAGAAAAGGTTGTCAATTATTTGCAGCCCATGTGGAGGAAGCATATAAGGATGAAGTCTCAAAGATTGGACATCATGCAGTACTAAAAGATTTTGAGGATTTATTCCAGGAGGTACCTGGACTACCCCCGAAGAGAGATATTGAATTATCTGTAAACTTGATTCTTGGAGCAGCTCTAGTGTCGAAAGCTCCTTACAGAATGAGTACGTCAGAACTGAAAGAACTACAATTGCAGCTTTAAGAGCTCCTGAAGAAGGGGTATATACGCCCAAGTGTGTCACCTTGGGGTGCCCCAGTCCTATTCATGAAGAAGAAGGATGGGGTGTTGAGATTGTGTATCGATTTTAGACAATTGAACAAAGTAAATATAAAGAACAAATATCCTTTGATGAGGATTGATGACCTCTTCAATCAGTTGAAGGATGCGAAGATGTTTTTGAATATAGACCTCAGGTCGGGATATCACCAGGTAAGGATAAAGGATGAATACATCAACAAGACCGCCTTTAGAACAAGGTATGGTCATTACGAGTTCATAGTGGTGCCGTTTGGGTTGTCGAATGCACCTGTTGCTTTTATGTCCCTGATGAATGGTGTATTAAGGGACTATCTAGACAAGTTTTCCATAGTATTCTTGGATGACATTATAGTGTATTCCAAGTCGGAGGAAGAGCATGAATATCATCTAAGGATGGTGTTGCAAGTTCTAAGAGAGGACCAATTGTATGCCAAGTTGAGAAAGTGCTCGTTTTATTAGGAGAAGATCCATTACTTGGGGTATATTATTTCAAAGGATGGGATAGTTGTAGATCCTGAGAAGATTGAGGCCATTAGATAATGGTCAGTGCCAAAGAATGTGATGAGATTCAGATCCTTTATGGTTCTTGTTGGTTATTACAAAATGTTTATTGCAGGGTTCCTGAGGATAGCTCACCCTATCACTTCCTTACAAAGGAAGGAGAAAAAGTTTCAGTGGACAGAGGAATGTGAGAGAAGATTCCAACAATTGAAGCAACTGCTAACCAGTGCTCCAATCCTAAGGATTGGAGACCCAAATGAAGACTTTGTAGTGTGTACAGATGCATGCAAAGAAGGACTAGGAGGAGTCCTAAGTTAGAATGGATTCGTAATTTGTTATGAATCCAGAAAGTTGAAAGAGCACAAAAGGAACTATGCAACTCATGATTTGGAGTTGGCATCCATAGTACACTCTATAAAGGAATGGAGGCATTACCTCATGGGAAGGAGGTTCAAACTGAGAACAGACCATAATGGTCTAGAGTATTTGTTTGATCAACCAACCTTTAACGCTAGACATAGTAGGTGGTTGGTGCAAGATACCAGATATATAAAATATGCAGAACAGAAACGAAATGCTAGAAATAACAGAGTAACAGTAAAATATCCAGCATAATATTCTCAATACACAGAAAC